>JAODFX010214240.1:0-14125 GCA_027580035.1 Dorylogaster longipes
AGATTATCACCTCAGAATTGAACAAAGAATCGTTCTACCTGGCGTTTATCCGCACTTTTCTGGCCACCGTGTATAATGGTGAGGCAGGTCCCAATTGTATAGTTGTATTGAATCGCTCATGGTGAATAGAAAGACAAGGTGGAATCAATTTAAGTATGCATCCAGGACCTTCTAGGCCTGTTTGGTCACCTGGATATGTCGCCGACACGTGGAATTGAAGCTCGTCTCGCAGTTGCCCTGCGAGGGAATCGCACGCTGTAGAAGTCGCTGTCGCCGACAGCACAGATACCAGTGGAAGTGTTGCCGAAAGACGCCGCTAATACAATACAGTGCCACGGGATTCACGCATGAGTTGAGGAAGCTGCGCACACGCAAAACCACCCCGCTTTTAGATTCCTATCATGTGCGTTGGACGCTGGAAGCATATAACTGCACCTGAGGCAAAAGCCAAGAATCCGGAGCGCATGCCAGAAGTCATTGTAGTCATCCTCTGCGGATGGGTATAGCCAAAACCAAAGCATGAAAACATGATGCGGAAGGAAGCAGATGAAAAATACTGAAACAGTGAAAAACATGTTATGCCAATCATGGGTTGTTGACGTTTTCTATTTTGAGGTGGAAATTATGAAACGGGTTTACTATTGTGAAGTGTCCTTAATGTCTAAAAGTCTTAAACACTTGTTGATATGAAGTTCTTAGGTTAGTGAATTTTATAATTGAAATAATATACATATTAAAATTGTAATTTACAAGCATGAATGGTATACCATTATGAATAAAACATTTGTGTTATCTTTATCAGTTCATCATTCTAAAACAATTTAGAGCATTAAACCGGGTACCAATAAAGACAATACAATTCAAACATGCATTAAATTCGTGAGTATATTAAATTCTAAGGACCTAGAGTATAAATCAATGTAATGAAGAGGTTCGATGGAAAAAGTGGAAGTCAGAAAAAGGAATTTCCGACGACATAATTTTGAGCTTTACAAATTGATTGGAAGGCTCTCTGATTGAGCATCGAAAAGGGTATCCTTTTATTGTTGCAATATTGCATCCAAACCATCTAACCAATAAACTTTTTACCTTGTGACAAAACAAGAAGGCTCCTACCGTTTGGTAAGAGAAGAGAAACTTAGAAATACATTCAAGAACTTGTAATAATACATCTCCAAAACAGACCAATTGTGGGACGTACCTGGATTTCAAGAAAAAAATCTTTCTGGACGGAGGAGAAGCAGGAATTACATCAACAAAGGATGCGACAGTACTGGGCAAGGACCAAAATTCAAGAGTCGAACAACCGTGGTCCAAAGTAGATCAATTCGAAAGTGATGTGATTTACGTGCGGTGTTATTGAAAGATGTTTCGATTGGAAATGTTGCTACCAAATTGATTGCTCGGTGGTACTTACAGAAGACGAACGCCATAACCATGCGTGCCACGTGGCGGCGCGCCCGCGTCTGCGCATGGCTCTGACCATGTTGCTCACCGGGCATGTCGCGAGCGCTCGCCTGCAGACGTTGCGCCATCAGCACGTAGAAGCCGGTGATAATGCAAAGTGGCCCCACATAGTAGACGAGTGCCTTCGCCACGACGCTGTAGCGCGCAAACGTGCGTTTGTAGGGGGGCGCCGGATACGGCGAGCAGACCGTAATGTTGATGTTTGTCGACGTGTTGGTCAGCGGGATGACCTCAAGCCGCGAGATGATCGCGCCCGGCACTGCAAGCACGATCGCCAGCACCCAGATGAGGATCGCCGTCAGCAGCGTCAAGGGTTTGATCTGAAAAGGCAACTAGCTTCAATTTCTTTCCAGGTCTTCTTGCATAGACCATCTTGGTCAAGACAGTGGTTTGTTGAGTAGTTGAGGAACGAAGGTTGAATAACGAGAAGCATCAAGTATAGATGTTTCAGGTTATTATCATCAAGTGTACAATCAGTCTAGGTATACAAGATGTATCGTCTTCTAAGTATGTGCCTCTCTCGTTCAAGAACCACAGAATAAGACTATGGGCAAAGGAAAGAAAATTCATTTGGTACGTGAGCGTAGAAGAAACTTAGATGAGCTTGAAATGAGTTTTATTTTAATTGGGTCCTATGGACTCAGTAGTCTTTCATTGGTATGGTCCAAATGTAAGATCAAGACGAGACTTAAGTAGGCTTGGTTTTGGGCTTGCATGAATGCACCTGGACTTGGTCTTGGTCTTGTGCTCTCAATCTTGGTCTTAGTCTCGTTCTTGCGCTCTCAGTCTAACTAAAAATACGAAACCAATAAAATTGCAGAATGCAATAGCGTTAACATGTGGGTAGTTTATATTCATTCTTTTGATCAATATACATATATTTAATGTATTAATGTATTAATCCAAAATATCGACGCAGCTGACTCATTTGACATATTTCTCAACTTTTAAGTTACGAATCATGGCATTCGTTACCCTCATTGGTTTGATCCCGATCGTGATCAAAATTCACCTCTTATCATTGAAAACTATAGCTCAATTGGACATGAATGACTATGCTAATCGCAATAAAAAAAGGTTATTTGCAAACACCGAAATCCCCAACAAAGAAAAGTTCGGCATACTCTTGTTCTTAGAAAAGTCTTGCAGGATCAGTCTTGATCTTGGTTTTGCACTTTTGCAAGAGCAACTTTAGTCTTCTTTGTGCAGTTGTAATACGTCTTCCAGCCAAAAAGGCCTAAAATCATTGACTGCGTGTCTGTTAGATGATTTGGTGGTTTCGAACGAGGAATGGCGGAATCCATTTCGTTTGCAAGTGCACTTTATCTAAACGGATTAGGCGCAAATGCCGTCAAACAATAGCGTGGATTGCGTGTTTCCAGCCGCGTGCCGACACGTTCGTGCGCATACTAGCAACCGTAATCCGCATCCGAATGCTGCAAAGTGGTTTACGGCCATATTTGAACGG
The DNA here is from genome assembly GCA_027580035.1 of Dorylogaster longipes. Taxonomy (NCBI): domain Eukaryota; kingdom Metazoa; phylum Arthropoda; class Insecta; order Coleoptera; family Staphylinidae; genus Dorylogaster; species Dorylogaster longipes. The sequence goes on from JAODFX010214240.1 coordinate 2,936, forward strand.
GAATCATTTATGAATTCTCGCAATGTTGCGCCGGTGTCGCCGATTTACGAACAAGTACCACCGAGATGCAGGGGCAATCAGGAAAGCGCAAATCCGATCGCCGAGGCGCCGGGAAGCGCAGGGGGCAAACAGAGCAACTGTGTCTGACCTGAAATCTTCGCAGCGGATTGACGATGGCGCAATAGCGCTCAGCGGAGAGCGCTGTCAGCGTGAAGACGGAGACGCCGATGGAGACGTCCTTCGTCGCCTCGGAGAGCTTGCAGAGTGCCAGGCCCCATTTCCACGTCGGCACCGTGTAGATCTGTGCCGTGTACGGCACGCAGGTCACGATGACGAGCAGGTCGGCGAGGGCCAGTGACAGGATGTATCTGGAATGGTAGCAGAATGACTACGCATCACGTTCCCGAAGTTCGCAACTGCGCGTCTCTCTTCCAAGCCTTTTTTACGGCACGAATACGAAACTTCTATCCAATTTCCACTCTTCTTTCCGAGTTCTTTGTTTGTTCGCCTTTTGCGATTTTCATTCCAACTTTCAGACGTGTTCGAGCTTTCCTTGGAGTATTTTGTTACCCATAGAAGTTACCATCGAAAAGCATTACTTATTTGCATAGGTAAGCACAGTTAATACAAAAGTTAACTTCGTAACTTAAAAACTTATTAATTTTAACGTTAATATCTAAATAGCTAAATTCTCGAAAATTTAACGCAAGTGAACCATTAACGTCAACGTTAAAAGCACAATGAATCTTCATATATCAATTTCTGTACTCCACATCTTGATTGCAATACAAAGTAATCACTAAAATGAGCCTTTGATTTAATTTCAGTACTTTTAAGACTGGTGTAACACTAATACTAAGTGTAATAATATTATGAATGAACACTAGTTAGCTGTCTACTCTCAGAAAGGAAAAGAAAACTATTAAAATAGTTATAAACAATAAAAATAATAATTCATATAATACAAGTTAGTAACGAAACTAAAGAAACAGATTACGCCCGTAATTTTTAAAGGATTCTCTGGCTAATAAGTTTCCGACTAACTGGGCTAATGTAAAGTTAAGCTAAAGTTAAGTTCGTTTTTATGGAAGACATTTTTCGAAGTTAACTTAAAAGTTAATCCGTTAAGCAGATTGTTAATTTCGTTACTTAAGGATTAACGGATTAACGAGTTAATGCCCACCTTTGCTTATTTGCTTATTTAAATAAGAAAATAAGTTAGTGTACCACACACTATTATAACGAGGATAATTAAGGGTGCAGTAAAGCAATAAGGACGAGAAAAAGTTAGTATTGCTTGCAACTATTTTCTAACAATACCAAACTGTAAATTTGAACTACTTAAATGTTATTACTGATGATGCGTTTGTCGTAAATTATAGATACAATCAACATAAATAAATCAAAAATGTTAAACGCATAATTTTAAAATTTTCAATGCGTATTTCATCAATAAATCATAATAAATAAACATAAGAGTACAGAGTACAGAGTACATAAATATGCAGTTACAAATTGTTAATGTGTACATATTTTCATCACAAATGCTACGATAATAAATACAACAAAACGTTTGCAAAATATATGAGCATTATTACTTTGATAACAAATACTAAAATGCAAAATAGACTTTATTACATAAAAAGCAGGAATAAGGGATATTTATCGCTAATTACATGCATACATTGTGCGAATTAATAATCTATCAGATATTGCACATGCAATAAAAACAAATGTGAAGTATACGTATGAAAACACCGTTTTGGTCTACTCCTGTTAAATAATATTTAGTGTTCACAAAAAGCCCAACATGTTTCAACTAGTTCAACATTTGCATTCATCATCGGGAACTCCAATAAACAAATAATACATCTAATACAAATGCTGATAGGTAACATTAGGGTAATTAACATGCACTAGCATTAGTGAAAATAATGTGTGGACTCTAGCTATTCTCTGTACGTTAGTTGATTCAACTTTTAGAGCGGTTTGTCCGAGAGCAAGTAAAGTGCGCACAATATTCCATGCGAAGTTTACAAGTAAATAGATTACTAAGCGGTGCTTACGTGTTGGGCACGTTGCGCATGGCTCTGTGTCGAAAGAAGATGATCACAAGCGTGCCGTTGCCCAACACGCCGACAACGAAAATGACGAAGAAGACGGCCGGAACGATGTACGTCTCGAGGCGTTCAGGATACGGCGTGTACGAGTCCTGCGCGTCCAGCTCGTCCTCCGCTGTCGTCCACATCTCCGTCGTGCTCCACTCCAGACTGAATTCAGGCGACATCGTCCTTGCCGCGTGCACTCAATCCCTAACTGTTTCCGAGTCGAAGAAGATAATATCGCTACAAAGTCCTCCACGCGTTCGCCGCACACTGCAAGGAAACCAATTGAACATTGTGATATTTTCCACCACCCATGCAGCGGCAATAAAATATACCATTAAAGACACGACGTTGTGGGGACAATACAATACAATATTACCAATAATAAGCATCTACTAATGAAGTGTTCAATAGGAATAGCAGAAGATGGATTTATTATCTCACAGCCAAGTACAGAACTTGTAGCCTAGCGACAAGATTCTCTCCACTGTCGCTTGCGTGTCGGAATGTTCATATTATGTCCAGAGAAAAGTTTAATATACGATGAAATCGAGAAGAATGCACTCCTAATATGCGGAGAGAATGTCAATTTATCCCTGATTAATATGAAAACAAAAAGTAGCAACGCAAAAGAAAAAAGCACACCGACTGATTTTTCTGCGTTGCCTTTGCATGGAATCGCGCATTTTAATTAAATTGCGCGTTTAATTCTCAAGTCGCTTTTGCTTGGTGTTGGTTTAGCTTTGTGATGGCTTTCGTAGACCGCGTTGGTCCTTCCATTTACTAAATTGAGTTAAGTCTCCGTAATCTTTTATTGCGTACTTAAAACAAACCGCATTTCGAGCATTTTCATCATCATATTCGTGACGCTGGCTGGACGGAAATGATGAAACGCTGGGCATATCAATTCGGCATCTGATCTATTCTCAATTTATGGTTGAGTGTCGCGTACAAATTAATTACAACATATGCTCGCAGGCAACGGAATAATGTATTTGGCGTGTGTCGTAGGCGGCGAGCACTGAATCCACATAATTGCGAATCGTGATTGAACCAGCGGATTATAGCAGGTGAATGCGCATTTATCATCTGTTTTGTTGCCGATAGGCACAGCACGCAGAGAGCATTTCGCAGCCCGACTGCCGGACACAATCGCTCTATTCAGGAACTTGTACAGGTGTCATGTACCAAAGAACGTAGGCAATCACCACAGCGTAATTTCACTGGCACTAAATTTCGGTGTATTTGTCTAATAAGATCGTATTTGTAATGTTGACGTACACTCCGATTGATGTGCAATGGGAAAACAAACGGTGATTACATATTCTCTACACTCGCGATTCTAAATGCAAACAATATCGTTTTCTCATAAATACTTACTCTGTAAGACACACTTTTTATAACGACTGTAAAAAGGAAATGTTCAACTTTGAATTATGTAAAAAAAAGTATCCAGGACTACTTATCATGTATTGTTATAATCTAGATGTGGGGGAAAGGTCCATGAGTAAGTTTTCGCAAAACATCCGGTTGCTATGAGAAAGACAATGAAGATGCAAAAATGTCTAATCGAGTTTCTCGACGGGTGTAATTTGCATTCGAGTTGTTTTGTACTCGTGACAATTTACTTGCGCTGTCAGCAAACACACGCCAATCGATGCAAGAGCAATTCGTGGCTTTGAAATCAGCAATTGCGGATTCTCTGCAATAAAATCCGGTGTCGAAGAAAAACGGTGCACGTGGCTTGTGATAAAAATGTCTTCTTTACTCCTTTTTCACGCTCTGTTCCGCGAGTGATTGATCTCCTCGTTGACGGCACAGCGGACCTCAATCAATAACCGTTGATTTCACAATCGAGCAAAGACCCAAATCAGCAAACAACCACCGCGAATCCCAACCGCCCTACCAATCGACGCGAAATGAGATCTTCATTCATTGTGGACGGGTGATTGCGGTTGCAATTATTCAGCTGGAAAGCCATTGCTTGGAGTAGAAACAATAGGCTACAACTTAGTTTCGTCGTTTGGATCCTGTTAATAAATGAGTCGTCCGCTTTGGGCAATTTGCCAACCGATACGCAGGTAATCGCATTGGCGCACCGCTCTAGTAATTGATCGCGAGCGAATTGAAAACATAAGCACCGACAATCAACATTCAGCACGCATTAATTCAGCATTGTACATGCACATTGGGGATGGGCTACTGCCCGACACTGAAAGTTTAACGCATTGTGGTAACCCTAAATGTTGCTCAGCACTTAACGTCCTTACATTCTGCACGCATTGTCACGGATACTGAATGACAATACCGACTAATCATGCCTATGAGCGCATCGTGTCGAGATGCAAACGAGGTCGTGTTTACAATATGCTAGAGCTTCAATCGTAGCTTGAATTAATGTCTACATTGTGGCAATTTATAGAGTGTAGCGAGATGTGCAAGCTCATTAAACAGTGCAGCTTGCGTCCAAAGTCTTCAAATCATAAAGGATTTGAGTAGAATGAAATGAAATCAGTTTCTTCATACGCAAATTAATTATGATTTTATACAATGGTTTGTAACATTCGCCCAGAAATTTTCTGCTAGGCAGAATTGCAATTAAAAATGTCAAAAATTGTACTAAATCAAATTAGATTAATACAGTGAAATATTAACTTTCATCCTACTAATGTGGAGTATTAATCGAGTACCTAACAACGATAACAAATAGAAAATAGACTTTAACTAGTCTTTAAAGGGCAATTTAATTTAATAAACAACAGAATACAGACTGACTTACTTAACTCAAAACGATTTTGACGATGAGCAACTTATGGGGTTGGCCAACTTGATACTAATTTAATAGAAATTTATACAATATACAAATCTAAAATATACAATTCAAAATGAAACTGCTAGTAGCTAGGGTTCCTTCGTGTGCAGTCCAAGTGGGATAAACTCAAAGTACTGAGAGCAAGTAAACTTCCCATAATACTTCTGGTCAAATTTTTCTTTTATATCAATTTCAAACAAAACCTCGTCAAGCTGTAAAGTGTTGTGTTCTCAGGAATATCACAAAATGTATTTCCTCAATCCGAATCAGTCATAAATTGATGCGAGCTGAAAGCGACATTTCGGAAGGGCGAAGAAAAACGGCGAGCGCGTGAGTTAAGCGACGAGTGTGTGTTAAGTGTATACCAAGTTTTTCCAATTTGGGTCGGCAGTGACGGAGTGACACAATCGAAATGGGTTCGAGTGGATGATTGACGCCGTTTTTCGACGTGTCGCGTTAATTTTCCCGAGCAGCGAGCACAATGCATATTGACGCGCGACGTACGACGTTTGCCTGGGGCTGAGGCACGCATGTGATCGAAATATAATTAAACTGATAGTGCAACCGTCTGCGGCGGGGCGCAGGAAGGGTGGCACTCTCCTTAAGTCAAGATCAAACCCGGAAGCGAGTGCGTCTATAAATAACCGGATGTCGCACAAATTGATTGAGAGCTCTGCTGCAAGAGGCAAGTGCGCGTGCGCGCAATCGGGCGATGTGCCATCAACTCGGGCTTAACCCGCAAAATGAAAGTTCGTCCTCTCGGTGCGGAAGTCAAGCAAGCAGCCACTTTGTGGTCGTGACACGACGGGAAGCTAATCCGAAATCGCAAGGACATGTTTTCGCTGCGCTCCGCGTGTCAGGAAATCAATGTCGAAAACTACTTAAACCACGTCGTGCACATTGCTCTCCTCTCTCCGCGCATTCCGCATGAAAAACAAGTGCTGTACTTACCCCCTGGTGTAAGGGTATTTAGTCAAAGTCCATCCATGTCTCCACCATTGATACGATACGTTTTCCAACAGTTTGCGCACGAATGTTCATTGGTATTTTCGGTGAAGTTTCTCAATACGTCTCGCGTCTCTTCTGTGCAAGAAGTTTCGAAATGCAGGCTTGAAGAGGACGCGATGCAATATCTAGCGCATCGATGACGTTGAGTTTGAGTCTTCACACGCGAAACAACGAGCGAACTGATTAGAACGCGAGCGTTGCACGATGGCGTTGGTGGCGCCGCCGCTACCGCCACCGCCACCGCCGCCGCCGGTGAGAGCCGTTGTTGCATTGCGATCTGCGCGTGTGTACAGGACGTCGCCGCCACTGCGGCCACCCCCAACCGCCGCACACTGTGCGGAAATCACAAAAAGCTCGCATAAACTACACTTCAATTAAACTACAATAAATGATGATTGCTAATTTCGATTGCTACGTCAAAATTAAACTAAACTGAATTAAAAGTACAAGATTAGATGCTTTTCCTGTTATAGTTGCGCTAAAATTAAACAAATCGAAAAGATCCACGAGCTACACATTAAAACGTATGAAATATATTGAAAATGACTCAAAGTTACAGACAAACAATTGAAATGTCCCAAAGATCATCATGCTGAGGCAATATTCGCAATAGAAAGTCGGATACAGAATTAGCCAGTTCCATTCTTCCAGTAATAAATGTTATCAGGAGTAGTACAATGAATATAAATTTAATTTGCAAGTGGGTGCTTAGTTTTTGAGTGTTTCCAACGAAGTGACGATAAACGAGTTTGGGACGATATTTGGGACATTTACCTTAGTCGCTTGAGTCGCTTTCTGAATCAGCATTTCATTTTGCGATGGTGTATAATCAGCAGTTTGAAGCAGCAATAAAATTTGTTTTTTTCCCACGTCACACCTAGATATAATATATAATGTAAATGAAAGTAAAACGAAATTATCGTAAAAACTATGTAGTGGTAAAGAGCGAAAATTGCGTAAGGATGAAATGATACGCACGTATGTTCCATTCACAAACATCTCAAATTTTAATCCTGCTTGTAAGCAGGAAGCAGAAAATCTTTGCGTAAATCAATGACGGATATTATAAACTAATCATTAATAAAGAAATGAACGCGGTATATTGTGGTGTATTGGACTTTACGACTATTTGAAATGGACGATTCAAAAAAAACAAAATATTTCATTAACAGATAGATAATATATATTTTGCAATTAGCCGACTACCAATATACATATTATATATTTTAAAATATTAGCATTAGAAAGGAAAAATTAAATCCACTTTACATACATTGATTTGCACAGTAAACATAGATGTTGACCATTATTTCTCGCTTTTACAAGCCTGTGACACGCTTAAAATAAGATCAACTTTTTAGGCTTAATTTACAGCACACACAATTCACATAATTGACATTTTCAGCATGGAATACACAATGTATTTAATTATACGACCGCACTAGAAAAAATCGTTTCATTCAAAATTTGTTTTTGGACTTTATGCCAGCGTTTCGCGCCGTTTCCGCAGCCGCCGCCGCCTGTTTGAGCAAAAAGATAACGCAAAAATTATCTGATTGGGTGTACTCCGTATCAGTGCAGCGATACGGTTACAGTTGGCTTTGCCAATCGATGCCACATCGCGCTAATCGACCGCCGCGCAGCTTTAATTACCTGCGAAATCGCCGTCGTGCAATTTTAGACGCGCCGTTTTACAGCGCTATCTAACGCTATATTATATTTCGCGATTAACTTGAGAAGATTGCAGCAACGTGCAGGAATAAAGACGGATTTATTCAGATCTTTCGCTCACATTTATTGTGTATTCATGCAGACACACTTCCGACTTTTAAAAAGAAACTACCTCATTTTAATTTATTTCTATTAAAATTGGAAGAAATGTGGGACACTCGGTAAAAATGAGAAATATTGTTACCCTATAGGATGTGGAGTGTAGAAATGATAATTATACTACATTACCAATATTAAGGTTCAAATTGAACTAATTGTTATTGTAGGTATTTATTCGTTCCACTAGAGAAAAAACTCAGAATGGTATGATAGCTTCGCAATAAAATGTTTTTCTCAATAATTACATGTTTTCAACTTTTTCTCGATTTATAATTAACTACGAAATACACCCATATAATTTGCATCATCGAATTTTACCTTGCTTTATGCAAAAACTGGTTAATATGGTCATAAAACAGTAATAAGGAATATTTATTTCCGATGCATCCAGAAAAAAACAAACCGAATAGCAAATACTTTTCAACGCATCACTTTTGTAATGATTATCCTTGGAATTTAATTTGCGTGACTCTAAAATGTATGCAAATGAACCCTCGGATTCTGCACGAATAAATTTCAATTCATTGTGGGCAACAATCAATGCAGCGAAACCAAATCCGCAGGAAAATAATCACGCTTAAGTATATCCGAAATGAAATAACGTGATTGCCAACGAGAGAAACCAGCTGCAACGAACCTAAACGGCATAATAAGATATAGGTAAACAAACGCGTTAATTTGTGAGCGGCGCTGGGGGTTAATTGAATGTACGATCCGCGAGGGAGAAAAACTACAACGAAACGGCACGAAGCAGGCGCACGTAGAGCAAGCGTAATTCTAGCCTGAATGCAATGCAGATGAGATATGCAAGTGGAAGTTTTGCTGCCACTTCCGCTTGCATGCTCATTGCTGGCGCGTTGCGCAAAGTTTTTTAATAAGAACTTCGCCGAATGCGGCCTATTTGGCCAGCAATCGTTCAACGAGTTCAATCATTTCGCTTCCTGCATCTTCGTCTCCGCGTGCCGCGTGCAAATGTCGCTAACTGTCCTTTCGCAGCTCGTTAGGCGCGTCGTCCTAATGACTGACACGAGCTGAGAAATGAATTCGCCAGGTGGACAAAGAAGAAGACGTTTCCGCATCGCAGCAGTCGAATGAAGACGCTGGCGTTCGGTTTAATTGGCAATTCAATGGCAACGAGGCGACGGCGAACACAATTCGTTTGGCAAGATTTCATCTTCTACTGCCGCACCCTGTACGAGATACTCGAGATATGAACATTTTCTCGCGCAACTACATATTAAGAAATACATAATTGCGTATATCGTCACGAGACGGTGATAGTTATGAGGAAGTGCACGTGTGCAGAAACTCCACGCGTTGCGCGAAAATCCCCCAAGCGTCAAACGCGATTGTTTACTGCTACGCCAGTTTTTTGTTCGTTAAAAAACTCAATTAACATCAGACCTAAAGCCGAATCTCTACTGCGAAAATACTGGCATGATAGTTGTGGAGAATAATTACAAGGAAAAGGAATCTTTAAAAAAACTAATATAAATATACTTACTACATCATAGAGAAAAATTGGCGTAACCTACATAAGGTAAATGTTCCAAATATGGTCATCCTAGTATAATATTTGCAATAGAAAGTCGGATATAGAATTAACCAAGTAATGTAATCCTGCAATATTTGTTCTAACGAGAAGTATTTTTAATAATCTTATACTCCAATTTAAAACATTCACACTCTTTTAATTTTAAATATTATTTTATTCAAATTCTCATTTTTTTCTGACACAATTGTTGTAACTTACTAATTTTTCTTTACAACAATATTTTGAGAATGCAGGAAACCGACACACCTATTCAGGTAATTAAATAAACAAAAGTAATTGTAATAAAGAAGTAAGTAAAAATTTGTGCTTTTATGTACTACAGACAAAAAATACACAATTTCTAATTGTACGTATAGTTGCTTTAGGACAATCGTTTTAATCATATTAAAGACATCAGCAAATAACAAATAGAACTGATTCTGAAAGCTATAAAAACATAGAGTAATTCAATATATTCCAAAATATAATTTACCGCCAAATATTAGGGAGAAAGAAAAACTTTCACAAACTTTTGTAAATTTTCTTTCATTAGGAAACCAGTGCTGACATTATCAAATTATTTTGCACAAAGTGCATATGGTTTTTGAATTTTTGGCAGGAACCACTTTGAAGAAACCGCGGTATGTCGGTTTAGGGATCTATATAGGACTTTAGTTATAATTGTTATGCAAAAAATAAATGACAGATGGAAAAGAAGAATTGTAAAATACATCTTTCGTAAACCACAATTATTGACAAAGATTGAGTTACGAAGCTAAAATGGCAAAGTTTACATGTAAGCATCTCTTAGCCTGAAGTGTTTAGTAAAAGGTTGAATACTGCACCGATTTGCATTTTGACCACTTTATGTGCAACGACAGTCATAAATTGCTATTTGAATTCATCCGCCTGGAGGCTGTCTAACCAGTGAAGTGCAGATGGATGAAATCAAGTTGTTTGATCGCATGCAATTAATGGTGATGTGCAATTGTATGAAGCAACTGTACACTCACTGATGCGTAGTCAGTGTTGTGGTTGAAATTATATGTGCAATTCGAACTCACAAAATCTACATATTTACGATATCCGAGTGCACGAATGAACTGCGCATTTCGAGCAACGATGGTCACGAATATCTTAATAAGCGAATAACAAGTACGAGAGCAATGCCTGCCCATTCGACGTTCTCATTAGGTAATGTGCTCGAATGTCATACGGCGTAGGGACGGGAGTCGACGAGAAGAATGTCAAGGATGCCGACGCTTCTTTAGCCTTTGCCCTCGCATAATAGACGGAAATCCTGCACACTTTGTGCCTTGTGTAGGTACTCCGAATCGTGTCGCATTACCAATTAAGACATCGCGCCGCGGATAGCGAAATAGCGGCGGAAAGAAATAGGCGAATCCGAAACTACGGCCCGGCTTTGATGTCGACCCGCGAATTGAAGCCACACTAATTGAAATCTGATAAGAGACGCGCGCTCGTGGCGATGGCGCTGCGGGCTGAAGGCTGCTGACGTGATAACCACGAATGCGAACAAGCAAACCTCTCGAACTGCTCGCAACAAAAACGTGTTGATTGCGATATGCAAAGCAATCACAATAAGCAGAATGGAACGAGTGTTTATGCGAAAGCGAACTCTGAAATAGTCTCTAATTATAGCTGTCATTATGTGACTAAACACTTCGCAACAGGCGTAATGTTTGTAATTTTGCTACGTCCGACACATTGACGGATTTACAGGACCACTGCGTAAAGCGGCCCATACATTCAGTCCCTGCTGCTGCTGTTGCTGCTGCCGGCGAGTAGAAGTTCACATTCTGCTCACTCCTCACTTCGTTTGTTTGGAATATCAACAAACACGCTGAGTGTGTGCCATTTCGTTTCGTTTCGATATCAAT
>JAODFX010214570.1:0-14099 GCA_027580035.1 Dorylogaster longipes
TAATTTTAAAGTTTCGACAACTAAAGTCTTTACAAATGTTAATAGTGAATTTTTAATTATGACACTTAATTTTTCTTATGAAACAAAAGACCTACAAAAAAAGTACCACTCGTTACTGCACCATACTACCTAAAATTCAAATTGGCAGATACTCATGCACACTGTATCAAAAGATTAGCTGCTACCTTTTGCTACTTTCGGAAAAAATCGCTATTTAAGTGCTAGGTGAATAAAATCCTAATTCATAGTTTTGCTGTTATCGAAACTGCATTGCTTCTTATGCCTAGTAAGCGCGTAACAAAGATTAGATAGGAATTTGAGAAAGAACGTCACTGTTTCATTTATTTAATTTCATTTAAATTAATGTAATTTGGGTTGTACATTCATAATGTTTTAACATATAATATGCTGCTTTATTGTTAATATAAATGTTGTTTATCATGGACCTCGCTTATCATTCATTCATTCATTCTCCTCCCTGTTTCTAATGATCTAATTCAAGCCTTTTTCTAATTTTGCAATTGAAATATTATGCTTTCAAAATATAAATTCATGACAGTGAATCGTCTGGAAGTAAACAGTCGCGATAGGTTTTGTCACACCAAACTGGGCATCGGCACCACTGCACGCCGGCCGACAAGCCACGCCAACACAAGACCTCGCCGGCACGCACTTCGTATCCGCCCGAAATCCTATTCGATTTTCCCTTTAATATAAGCTCTCAAACAGAGCGCAGCTTACGTTTGTGGCAATATGATTCGCGCAGCAACTACCACACTATCTATAAATTATAAACATAATGATAATGAGATGCGTGTCACTTCACAGGATAGCTACACGTAAACGATATTTGAGAGAGCTATTCCTTTCAACAAAAAGAACTGTCCAAGAAGGACTCTTATCATGTCGTACATGTAATATCGGTTAGGAAATACTTTTGTGTATAGTCTGAGCTTGCTTATCATTAGTGTATTCAATTCAATCCACATTGCAATTTGATAAAACTTATGTGCCGATAAGAACTCATAAATAGTATCTACTTTCAATATTGTTAATGTAATCTCGAGCTTAGAACCTAACATAGACACCTTGTGCCTTGTGCTAAAAATAACGTACAACACACAAAGAATGAATGAATTGAAATTAATTGCAAATTAGGGGAACAATTAGCTGCAGCTACAGATGCGGGTAGGAGTTGGAGTAGTTTACGTTAGGCAACCAAATAATCGCCTGTATACAAATTGTCAAACCTTGTCAAACATTATTATAATATTAACGAAACGTCGCGCATTCTCCGCAAGCAAATCGAGTGCATTCCAAATTGCAGCATCACCCAATAAATAGCGAGGCAAGATGCACGAAAATATGGATGCTTCCTTTAAGCACTCCCAAAACTACAGTACGAAACCGTGTTTGAGATCCAAATCGAATCTCTCCGCTACTGCTTTCGATTGCAGGATATAAGCACCAACCCAGCCTGTATTACACCAACCTGGGAAGGATCAGCTTGGAACCTTCATGTTTTAGCCGCTACCAGTACTTCGCAGCGTACCGCAGTCGTCTCTCCACAGAGTGGACGCCAACGACACGTGCCAAGCACATGCCGCCGACGTCGAATCAAACGCCACCCATCTATCTAACGTCTGTCGGTTTGATGCCCCACTATGGTGGGTACATACCCGGCAGCAAGTATCGCTTCGGGCAGACGTACGGTACCGATTCGAGGGACGTCAAGCTCTGGATGAGGATGCCCAAAGCGCAGTGAACAAACTAGCAATCCGCCTCAGTTTGGCTCTAATACAAATGTATAATTTGAACGTGTACACAATTCCGATTGAGAAATAAATTTCGCGTCTTCTAAACGCCGTTCCAGCGGGAGGTGGTGGCCGGGTCCTCCGGTAGCGCGTTCCCAGTGCGGTTCGTCGCCGCCGGCGTCGCGCAAGTGCACTTCCGATCGTCGTTGATATCCGTAATCACCTGGAAAAGCACACGCAGCGCTTTATCCCAAGCCATGCTCGCCTCCGGTCGGAACTTATGCGGACCAAGCTGACGAGCAAAGCCTTTGAGGCATGATAAGCGCAGCTCCTACAATCAAAGCATCCCTGAGATACCCCTAGCTACAGGTTTGAGTGAGCGACCGGTACAAACTAACATCGTAGGCATTGGGACTGATGACGTGCTTCTGGTGGTTAAGCGCGTTTTGGCGCAGTGCGAAAAGAAGCGTCTCCTGTTTATCCATGTTGTCCACGCAGGCATCCAACTCGTGCATCACGCGCAATGAGTGAAGCTTCAACTGCGGCTCGTTCTCCAACTCATGCATCCGATAGGATTCGAACGAAAAGTATCTGAGATTGTGAGGGTAGTCACGGAAAAATCTGTAAACGAACGACGTGAAAACCAGGTCGTCTCACAGCAGGCGTAGCACGTTCACATGATGAAGATAACAAGCCCATTTCGGGCCAGATCTCGTTTGACAATATTCCACGTGGCACGGATGATTTTCTTTTCGCGCGATGTTAAACCAAACGTTGTTCGTTTTGATGTTACATTGCCCATTTCACGTCCATGGACCAATGACGTATGCAATGACACGTGAGAGCTGCCCACAGCCCATTTATTATATTTTAGCACTCACATTCATTGTAATAGGTATATTTATGATCAGAAAAGGGTTCAGATGTCCAAGAACAAGACCTAGCGACCTCTGTGAAACCGGCTGGATATGTATATAGGCATTTTATTATAGTGTGCGTATGAACGTATATAATATAGGTAGACAAGCAATCTAACCACTATCAGCCCAAAATCTATGTGATCTAAGTATGTATAAAATTCACCGTCATCATCGTTTCATCATGTGCAGCGTTGGGAAATCAAGGCGGAGTTCACTTCGGGCAATGGCATTGACCGTCGTTCATGGTTTCCAAGATGGTGCCGAAGATGACGCGCAGGGTCTTGTCCCAAATGGTGCGCGCATCGCCCGTGAAAACCGCATCGCCCAGCTGAGTGCTCAGCGCTTTCAGAATGGACTCTCTCAATTCCTGCGCAGGCGACAAATCCGAAATTGATACGACTCCGATGATCCAAGCAATACAATACGTACGTCGTAGGCCTCAGCACGAATGTTACGCTTGCGATGGTTGAGAGCGTTTTGCTTGAGAGCGTGCACGACGGTCGTTGGCTTCTGGATATTCTCGACGCAGAAGGAAAGGTCGCGCATGACACGGAGCGCATGTGCCTTCAGCAGCGGATCAGTCGTCAGCTCATCGATCGTCTTGTTGCGGAATGGAAAGTACTGGAGATTCTGCGGATGGTCCCGGAAGAAACTAAAAGACCAGCAATGCGGACTTAGTTACACCCATTCAACGTAGGCAACCCAAAACTCGGAAAGCGATGGAACGATACTCACGTGAGCAGGACGACCGCTCCATTGCCCTCGAGGTCCTGCATGACTAATTTCCATGAGTCGCCGAGGAGCTGCTTCTCGCTAGACGACAGGCCGAACGACGGCTGCACACAGTAAACGAGAGCATGGCAATAAAAAAAAACAATGGCACACACCCACACAGTGGAAAGGCATAAATCCGATGGCGTCATGCGAGGCTTGCATCAGTTTTTGGAGCATAAAAGTCTAAAATTATAGTTTATGAACGCGTCAATTGTGTACTTCAGCAGCGTTCAACGTTGCGCACAATTGCAACGCGTGTGCAGCGTTTGTTAAATGCGGTTGCTACTCATGCCTACTTTACATGCATGCCTAACAATCGATTCGAATGCAAGCGATAGGTAAGTATGATTACAGTATGATGATTGATCAGCTAGTTCGCAATTGAATAGAAGTTAGTTCACGTGTCGCGCGTGCAAATAATTATTGAAGGCACGTCGTTTAGTGTGAACATCGTGGAGTGGCATTGTCACGTTTAGCTTTTAGGGTTTCTTATCACATTGCACGCGATACAACGCCGGCATGTGTTAAATGACTCACAATCATCTACTCATGACATCTACATACTGAATGCAGATAAACAAATATTACGTAACGCAAAACCGCACTACCGGTCGTCAGCACGCTATTATCGTTATCGTCAAGCGATGCAATGCCATATAACAATTTCGAGGAGCTTCGAATATCTTTGGCAACCTTCATGCAGACTCAAATAGTGGTAGGTGGACGCAACAAGTTAAGAGTTACCTCGCTATCCGGCAGAGGGGTTTCTTCCGGTATATTGCCCATCTTGCAAACATGGTCAGCCATTGTCAGCGGTGTTTCGGTGGTGCTTCGAGGTAGCGAAGGCGATCACTGGCTTCGAACGGTCAATATAGTAATGCTGTTGACTCAGTCGAAGTGACGAGTCTATTAACAAGCGAGTAGTCCGAGTGCGCATTATATATTTTTCGCCGATCGGTGCCCCCCTCGCCGCCCACCCGGCGGCGGCGGCGGCGGCGGCGGCGCAGGCGTAGGGAGCGTAGCAGATAAGGAGGTGTGAGGATGAGCAGCACGGAATGCGGCGGCCGGTCTTCTTTCAACACGCAACAACGACCGCAGCGCTGCGCTGACCACAGCTACTGCCGGCCGCCGCCTCCGCCTCGCCGCAGTGCAGCCATCCGTCTGCTCGACGAAATAATAATAATCGCCGTCATTGAAACCCATCGCTGGTTGTCGCTCAGCATCTACCTAATTCCATTAAGAGCGATTAGGAATTCCTCATTCTGGTCGCGCAGGAGTCGCACGCAATCTTTCAATTAGCGTCGCGCGCGGCTAATTGAACACGTGCGAAGACGCCGCACCGGCAGCTACCTGTCGAAATTACCAACTAGCTGCTTAATTCACTCATCGATCATGTGTGGTAGGATGTATATTGCGCCATTGAATCAACAATTCAGTTACATATGCATGAATAGGTACTTATCGAATCAATATAATACTGATCATGAAAGGAAGGTACCACATGGCTAGTGTTGCGATTTCTTGGACACGCAGAACAGCACGAATGCCAAACCAGCCGTAGCGACGCTCAGGAACAGGACGAAGATGAATTCCAATGGGAATTCGCCGAGGAAGACTTGTAGCAGTTTGGTAATAATCAGCGCAAATAGCATGAAGCACATTAGTTGCAATTCGCTTGCTGGTCGGCGCCACTGCACCTCGAAGAGGTGCTCGACGAAGGTGTTCGGTATGGTACCGAGGCCAAGGCCATAGACGACAATGTACACGCACATTCCCACCAGCGGCACGTAAAGGTTGCTCTCGCGAAGGTCGAAGCGAATGATGCAAATGATAAGCACGAGAGCAAGCATGCTACCGACGATGGAGCACATCAGAATGCACCGCTTCCTAGTGTACGACAATGTGCAGACGTAGAACGTGCCAACCGCATATGCGGCCATATAAACGAGAAGGTATATGAGAGCGCAATATGGCGCCGAGGAACGTGGTACGCCGAGGTTTAAAATCAGCACTTGGGCGTAAACAATGGTAGCCGGAGCACCTACGAACTGCTGCACGAATGTGAGGAGAACCAGCAAGCAGATGGATCGTCTCAGTCGCGCCCTTCGCAAGAGCAACCATACGGTTTCGGCGGGTCGGTTCTCCGCCTCACCTTGGTCGCCAGGCACACCGAACGGCAGGAAGAAGGTTAACAAATAACAGACAGCTGTGAACACCATCGCCCCAATAGCAAATCCCTCAAAATCCAACCATATGCCCATAATATAAGCGCACAGGACACCGACCAGCATCATGATGTTGATCATCTTCACCATCAATGCTTTCCACTTGGGTGTCAGCGCTGCGTGTTGAATAAAGTTTTTGACCTGGCCGATGGCATAGCCGTTCGCCATGCCAATGAGAAAGCGGCTGACCAGCAGATGGAAGATGTTCGTGGCCTGCCACAAGATGATCCACGCGATGAGAATGGCCAGCAGGGAGACGAGCAGTCCGTGCTTGATGGAATGCATGGTGTACGCATGCGAAGAGAATGGAGTAGACAGGACGACTCCCAACATCAAGAGACCTGCAATGAGTGGGATCTGCACTAAGGTGATCATGAACGGGCCCTCGAGGGGTGCGTCTGGATCGCTGGGCACCGTAAAGTTGCCCAGTGGATCAAACGGATATGTCGTATAGATTGGGTCCAAGAGCACCGGGTACGTGGACGACGGCCATCCGAGCATGATTCCAAAACAGAAAGTGTTCAGCATGGCTAGAAGAAATCCCATACATTAAATGCACCACACGCAGCATTGCGGGGCAGTTATCTAACTTGCGCACTTACTGCAAACGCATTCGATCGCTTCCCTCTGCGTGGACCGTTTCCCCGCCGCCATGACGATATCTACCAAAGAGATTTTCTCTTGTCCCTCGTCCTTGTTGAAGACCGACACCCGCGTACTGCCACAATTCGTGGGCGCTTGCACCGGCACAATGGTCGGTATCTGCCCGCGTTGGTAATTATCAGATAGTAAACTCATCTCCGGACAAATAAAAATGCTTATCGATTGAGCAACTGCCACTGCAAATAGATATTTATCTGTAACACACAACCGCGGCTAATTAATTTCAATTGAGGCGCATGCTAGGACTGTACTCGTTTGTAACAAATTTTGATTGCATTAATAGATCAGTACAGATCCAGCGTGCTCTTTAAATAATACTGGCAATTGTCCCCATTTTTGAGGATGACACTCAACATTGCAAAAAGTAACTTCATATGTTAACAAATAGTTTTTATATGCTCTTTCAGCTCCTTCTATATATGAAAATTGATAGCTGCAGGTGAGCCTCA
This sequence comes from Dorylogaster longipes, assembly GCA_027580035.1. Taxonomy (NCBI): domain Eukaryota; kingdom Metazoa; phylum Arthropoda; class Insecta; order Coleoptera; family Staphylinidae; genus Dorylogaster; species Dorylogaster longipes. Next base: position 6,786 of record JAODFX010214570.1, read on the forward strand.
TGTATCAAAGGAAACAGCGATAGCGTCTATTAAATTTCATATACAATCATCTCTTTAATGCGGAAACGAATGTTAGTTAAAGATTTTTGCAGAGTTCAACGGTTCGTATAATCAAAAATGAGCCCGCAAATGCTAGAGTAGTCGCTTAGGCATTCTCCTTGAGTTTTGCAAACAATTCGCCCCGATTATTCATGACAAATTTTCCATGAAGTATCATTTGCTTCAAGAATGCAAGTGTTTTCATAGCAATATAATCAACGATAGATTGTCGTAACACAAACATTCCGCGAATGTTAAACGATACCAATTATTGAAGATAGTGTTTATCGATGAAATTTAATTACGCCGCAAGAACTATAAACTATAAACATTTCTACGAATGCAGTTGAACGCGGAATGGTTGACGCATTCGCGAAGGGATCACCTTTCAAGTGGTGTATCCGGAACGTCTTCTTCTACCTGCGTCGTGTAGAATTGTTAGAATTCTTGTTGCTGCCGATCTCACTAGTCACATATTCACAGCTTAAACGTCGAAACTCGCACCATCTCCTTGCCTTGTTAGAATTTACGTAGCGCAGAAAATCGCGGCACGTTTGGCACAAAGCAATTCACTACCGTAACGCGTCGTTAAGTTGCCGTTCAGATTAATGCATCATGCTAATATGCGCTTGGTTTGTTTTGCGGTCGCTTTTTGTTTGATATTGGCCACACGCATAGACACAACTAGGCAGCAGCAAGCGAGCGAGCTTCATAAGAGCACGCAATGCGAACACATGTCGCGTTCGGGAGTGTGCGACGACAAATCGAAGACGAAATTTGTGACGGTTTGCGCATCACTCGCTGGCGAAGCGGCGTTCAGGGTCCTCACCTCTGGGGTTCTCTTCCGTCTTCGTTTTCTCCTCGTCCGACCTGCGTACGCACTCTTCTTCTCCCGCGAAAAATGCGCGATCGAAACTAAATCGCTAACGGTTTCGCCGCGCTCATTCGTCACAGCAAGCGAATCGTACATTTTAGAACCAGTTACCATTATTCGGCAAAACCTCGTCGGCAGTGCAACTTTGCAATTAAAAACAATGAGCATTATTTGCCGACAAAGCCACTTTATAATTGAAAAACAGCATAAACCGACAACCGTATCACTCACATAGGACGCTAATGACCATCAATAACTCAGCTATTGAGCTAAGTTACAGCATGTTTATCTAATTGATCGTTACGCTTATGCACGATAGATTAATAACCTCGAATAAACAAAAGAAACGAGGGTAACACGCACCCCAATGGCCTTTTTTTTTCCGCATAACGCGAATAGTTTGAGTAATTTGAATGAGTTAATGTCTCCTACCAATTCAATTACCACCCAAATTATCAGTAACGCATACTTACATCCACAAAGAAATTGAAAATTAGACGAAGAATACAAAAAACGAGTATGGACACACAAAAACAAATATTTCCCGAACAACAGTTATCGACCAATTTCCAAATGTTTGAGAATTACATGCCGTGGTACTTTGAGTGAAAACCACTATCACTTCGCGCTAACATAATGCAAAATTTTCAACATCGTAAAAATGTTAAGCAATTAACCATAGTATGACACACTGATAACAAGCAAACAAATTGTTATAAGTGTAAATATTTTATTTTAAATTTTAATAACATCACGAAAAAGCATTGTATGAATTATAATTTGGCAATATCAAAACATAATAATCTTGTAAATTTTCAATTTAGTCATCTCCTTCTTGAAATTGTAAAACATTTGCATACTGGAACTCTGGTGAATTCTCATATTCACACATATCCAAAGCAACCTCACAGCTCTCCCTAACAACAATGTTCTCATCTTCATAATATTTAGTCAGGACTGTAATGCACTCTCTAGAGCCAATTGCTCCCAATGCCTCAGCACATTCATGTCTAACCATTTCATTCTCATGCTTATTAGAGAGACAGGCCACAAGTGCTGCAATACTATCATCATCTTGCAACTGACCCAGCACAAAGGCAACCTCATGCTTAAGAAGTGCACTGTTATCTTTGAGTGCCTCACACAATACTTTCACAGATAGAGCTGTGTTCATATCCCTGAGTGCAAACATGGCTTGGTAGCGCTTGAACATTGATAACTCAGTGTCAAGAAGGACACCTTTGAGCTCCTCTACATCTCGGCTTTTTGATGCTGGTGCTGGATCCACAGATCCATAGATGTTTTCAGCAATAGCAGGATTCTTTTCATCCTGCATGTACGCAATTCGCTCCAGAGCAAGTTCACAGGTCTGCTTGACTTCCTGGATGGGATCATTTAGAAACTTCTCAAGTATTGGAATTGAGTCAGGTGAGCCTATAGCACCTAGGGCTTCAGCTGCAAGATAATAGAACAGAGGATATTAGTAAGAAAACATACACTGTTTGACAATGTGAGCAAGCTGTCTTACCAGCTTCATGTCGCACAATTGCCTGTTGAGCTGTATCTTTGAGAACATGCTTCAATCTGAGGTTCGCGGTAGGTTCTCTCATCTGGCCCAAGCAATAAGCTACCTCATGCTTCAACAAAGCAGATTCATCATCGAATGCTCTCTGAATGGTGGCCACTGCAATTGGGCCGCCAATGTTCTTTAGCGTAAAAAGCGCCCGAAAACGCTCTTTTAGCGGACGTTCAGTGTTGCACAACAAATCACCGATGTATTCAATATTCTCAACGGATACTTTAATCATTTTCGTTTATATTTTAATAACTTTGTTTTAGAATCAAATATCTGCGTCCTGACCGATCTGAAATAGCACGCACACACGATTGAAGGTTATGTTCAGAAAAACAACGCCAGCCAACAAATGTGTATCCTACACGACGAAATCGGAAAATTCTCAGTTCAGTATGCAACGCGACATCTAGTGCCAAATGCTGAAATATCCACTATAGAAAAATATTCATATTGAACTGCATATAGAATAAATACATCTATCAATAAGGCCTAATGAATGCAACAATATAATTCAAACATTGGGAAGCCCATTATGCCTATGATAAGTTGTTTCAATTTCATTTCTATTGTAGTTTCTCTTTGTTGGCGATAGGTGGCTTTGCATGTCTCAAATTGCCAACAAATCCATTAAATTCATAAGAAAACAGACAGCCGCTTAAATGAGTGCATCGTAAAATGAAGACTTCCTGAAACAATTTGACGAGCATAATTTTCATGGCATTAGGTTGATTTCGTGCGGAGGCTTTTCCTCGGACTCGTTGTTTGTGTTCACAAGATTCATAAGTGTATCAGCGCCATGCGTCGTCGTCGTGCTTATTTCTTCTTTTCGCCTTGTTCGCCCGATAGCGCGTTTCCTCGTAAGCAATAAAAATGTTGTCAGCAGGAGAAGAAAGAGAGAGCGAAAAAAAGAAGCGAAAAAACATAAAGCCAAGCACAAAGCACTTTTCTGGCGAGTGTGATTCTTGGACTATACACTGCACACTGTTTATTTTTATGCCCCGGCTCGACTAAGGCAAAAGCTAAAAGTTGCCGTAATTAATGTGATTTGTGGCTCTCGGAAGGCAGCGCGCTGCGTCGCTCCGAACTCCATTGAAATCGTTTGTCGTCGGCTGTAATTTGAATGCCTTTTGGGGATTATGTTATTGCATTGAATTAGTTCGCGCTGCTCCGAAGCAGTTCCGAAACTAGCCTCACCAGCGAGGCGCACGAACATAATATTTATGAATTTACTGGGTACTCATTCGGAACGCGGCGGAGGCTGCTGTCGTCGATGACGACCTATATTTGAACGATTGTGGAGCAGTCCGGTCGCCCTCGACGCCCGACAAACGAACCAGGTTCACGCAGCACGTGCATCTCGGGCGGACCCTCGGCGTCGTAAACTCATAAATTTGTTTACCGTTCGCTGATGTTTATTGCGCACTGGCGTATTGGATGTACGATCCCTATCGGCACGAGCATGCTGAACGTGCGCTTCATTAAGCCAACGCGCCACGCAAATGGCACACTCTCTTGATACGAGTAAACAATGGCATCGATTCAATTTCAGCGTAAAGCGAACGTACGTCAAGCGGATGCGAATGAATGATTTGCGCGCACCGCTCCGTCACGGTGGCCCGAAGACGGACAATATTGTGACAGGTTTCTTCGCCGCTCCCCGCGAGGCTTGCGCATGTGGTCGTGGTGGTAAAATCCCTTGAAGCCTTAAGCCGTTTTAAAATATGCAAACGTTTGCGAATAAAGGATTGCCACGGCTTGCCGTTCTTTATGGGCTGACTGTCCATAAATTCTCCGACGCTGTCGCAAACAAGCTTTGTACTCGTGAGCGATGAAGAATGCCTTGCATCGTTTGGAAACGCTCGTGTCGTGTGCATGGAAGGCTTATAATATCTATGATCTGACTATTGGTAATCCTCGCCTGACGATATGATAATTACACGACGTTGGGCGATAAGATCCAATCCAAATACCCCCGGCTGTTTGCGTTGCAATCGCAGTGATAATTTCCGATACAAGTGAGGCGACACATTTAATTGGCAATATTTGCCGTGCCATATGCCAGACCGTGTTCTATTTTGTCGCAGTGCAAACAGCGCATGACAGACCCGTAATTTGCTTGTTACCAATATGCGTTGTTCCTAATGCCAAACGAACATTGCTTTTCTAAAACAGTACTTAAAACTACCGGTATCGTCGATACGCACAGACAATTTAATTAAATAGAAGGCAAATTAAATTAAGCGCACGTTAGGAGTCATTTTGTCCGTAATTATTAAGTGTGATTATAATAAGATTAGTTAGTGCTCAGATTTTTTTTAACAAAGAATTCTTAAATTTTCTGCTGAAACACTGCTGTTGCCCAAATGTAAGACCAAGACGAGCCAGTCTTGGTTTTATTCTTGCGCAAGAGTCACGCAAGAGTCTTGCTATAAATGTATATTTATTCTTTTTATCAATATGTGTATCCAATATACCATCTGGCTGACTGGCTGACACATTTAGCTTATTTCTCATTTTAGCTTGTAAACCTATCACTCTGAGAACAATAGAGCTTAACCTAGGTACATGTGAGATAACAATTGACATGCTAGCTCAAGACAAAACTTAATTGCAAATAAGTGGCATTGCAAATTGCCGGAAAGCCCTTATTTTTGGAAAAAACCGAAATCCCGACCGAAAAATCGACAAAGAAAAGTTTGGCATGCTTTGGAAGATTAGAAAAAGCGGCGGTCACTAAGCAATCAAATAATAACAAACACCGACCAATGCTTTATATCGCCTAATCTAAACAACACAATACCATCCAGTGTTACAACGATACGATTTTTATATCGACATTCGTGCTTACATTAGCTTTTTTTCTGGTGCGAAATTAACAATAATATCGGTGGTATCAGTTCGAAAATATCGCGGATATATCGGTATCGGTATCGTTATCGAATGCATCCCTACTTAAAATCCAAATCCTCTATCATGCATCATGCAGCACATACAATTTTTATTTCTAATTTACCCCAAAAATTGAGAAACTTGCGTCTGTCAAAGATTTTGGGGTCTTTACGCTCTGAACCTGTTAATAACTCCTCGATGCAATTGGGGAAAAATGAAATTCACTGCAACGCTTTGGGTAAAACGAGGCAGTAGTAGAACTTCAAGTACAGATCCATAGCATAGCAGACGGTTTTTTGGTGTTGACGGTCGCAACGCAAAGGAAAAAAGTGTTGGCCCCATCTTATTGAAGTGGCACAATGCATCCTTTGCGATGCGTAGCGCTGCACCGGATTGGAGACGGCAGTCGGGGGCAGCACGGAGGCGGCCACCAGCGCTATTGATTTTGCGCTGCGCAACATGGCCGCAGCATCCGCATCTCGCGTTCTCGCCACTTGCCGAAAAAAAAACGCTATGCACCCCGTTCGAATGCCACACGACCCGACGCCATTCACGCTTTGACGCATTCATATCGAAATAAAATGTAATGAGCTGGCAGTAAAACTACTGAAAGTAGCCGGCATTTACAGGGAGTTGTGCATGTTTATTGCATGCGCAAAGAAAGTGCCCGTGCCCGCTTGTCCCCGGCAGTCAAATAAAACCCAAACGCCGCGTGCCCCGCGCCGTCTGACCGAGATTTGCCAACATTTGCACTCGCCGGTGATCCGATTTTATGCAGCCGAAAAGTTTTCAGAAGCTGCACAATGCTTGGCAATTGCTTTACGACGCCCTGTGCAATCGTCGACATCCGACGCCAGTACGAAGCGTAGGTAAATGAATGTGCTGTAAAATGCCGAAAATCCACGATAATCTTGTTAACCAGAAGTGCAAATCGCCGTCGGCACAAAGGCCGCATGCGAATGGCCATGTCTGTGCCAAGACAAGAAACGCCCACCAAATGCAGATTCACCATGCGATCGCCGGTGAAGTTGTTTACAAATATCCAGCTAATCCAATCGCTCCGCGCATTGTGGCATGCGATAATCCGGTTCGCAGTGTATGCACCCACTATGCACCCACCGAAAAGCTCAACTCGCAAACTCGGTTTGGCTGTCCACAAATTTGCCTCATGCGCAAAGTGTGATTCAATAGGTTAATTAGAAATGAAGTTGCAGGCTGTTTTAGACTGTTCGACAAACATAAATATGTTGTTACGGTTATACTCCGAAGAAGTTATTTCGCATATTAACATAAATATTATGCTATTATGACTAACTACTTCTTCAAAACAGAATATAATTTGCATCACACAGGTGTTTAAACTAAATTTCAGACTTGCAAAACCAACTTGTTCCGCATCGTCAGGGGTAAACATAGAATATTGACGATTTTTAAAGACAATAATCAAATAATAACAAACACCGACGAATGCTTTATATCGCCTAACCTGAATAACACAATACCGTCTTGTGTTAGAACGATACGATTTTTCTACCGACATACGTGCTTATATTGGCTTTTCTCTGGCGCAAAATTAACAAAAGTATCGGTTGTATCGGTTCGAAAATATTGCCGATTCTGATAAATCACCGATATCAGTATCAGTATCGGATGTATCTCTACATATAGAAGACATATTTTACTTATTTCACTATAGTATTTGTACGCTACACAAATCTAGGCAACTTAATATACACGTGCTCATGTGGAAGTGCTTACGTGAACGCGCACCGTTTTCGATGCGTTTGCCATCGCAAGAGTCGAGGAAATTGAATCGCATTTTTCGCATTCGCCGGTGCGCCACAGAGCGCGCAAGCGAACATTGTCGGCGCATTTCGTCTGATCTCTGCGAAGTGTCAACAGCGTTTGATGTACGACGCGCCAGCGTCGTTTGCCA
>JAODFX010214680.1:0-14093 GCA_027580035.1 Dorylogaster longipes
TCAGGAGCATATGAAGAATTAAAAGAGAACTTATCACAAGATATGAAAAATTATCTAGAAAAAAATATAAGTCTAAAGCGTTTTGTGTGTAGTAATGCTGATATATTAATAGCAAATCCTGTTGATGTACGAAAGATGATTGACCTATTTATAGTTGAATCTGGAGTAAATTATAAAATAGATGAGTTGTTACTGATTAAAATAGCAGAAGGCTTAGAAGCAGGGGAATTACTATCACAGATAAAGCAGATGATAGAGACGTTAAAAAAGCATGAAAGATTTATTGAACTGGAATATAAAGTAAGAAGGTTAAAATCAGAACTAGCAAGTGGAAAAAGCAAATATTCAGATGAGGTTATAAAGTTTAGTATTGAAGAGCGAGAAAAGGAAATAAGGGAGATTGGAGATAAAAGCAACCAAGTAATAAGCGAAAGGGAAAAGCTATTATCAAGATTAAGTAATAATGTAAATAGAAGACATTAACGACAGAAATTTTTTTGATTTTATAGGAACAATATATGGTTGTTCTAAAATTCATATCCCTAATGTCCATAAACTACAAAGTTAGGCAAGAGATAAGAAATCGTAGGTTAAAGCTAGGGTATACTCAAAGTGATTTAGCAAATAAAACAGGTACAAAATATCAAGTTATACTACAGTACGAAAAAGGGACACGTGGACTCTCAGTTAAGAAGTTATATGTCATAGCAGAAGCATTATTTACAAGTGCTAGAGATTTAGTTTCCGAACAAACAGATGAAAAAAGATGTTTTGAAAATGAGGGAGGAGAGATAGTAAGAATATACAAAGAAATTAAGGATCCAGAGTTACAAGAAACGTTTTATTTATTAGCTAAATTCATCCGCATTAGTGAGGAAAGAAGTGGAAGAGCGGCAAAAGTAGAAGTAGCAAGGGGTTTATTTAAAGTAGGAGTATCTGTTGATGTTATCTTTCGAACAACTAGCTTAGCTATTGGTGAGTACGAAGAGAAAAAAATACCCATCCCATACAAAGTAGGGCAAAGGATAAAAAAGTGGAGATTGAAGCAGGAATACACCCAAGAAGATTTAGCGAATAAAGTAGGTATACACAGTCAGAGAATATACGAATATGAACAGGGGCGATCTGCTGTCTCACTTGAAACATTAGATAAAATAGCAAAAGTGCTATCAATTAGTATCATGGATCTACTTCCAGAATCGACAGAAGATGAGGATAGTAAAGTTGAGTTATCAAATTTGATAGAAGAATACAAAAAGATAGAGAATCAGGAGCTGAGAGATTTACTAATCAAATCTTTATTTGAAGGCATACGGGTGTGTAGGGAAAAGGTTAGAAAAGCAAAGAAGATCGAAGTAGCAAGGAGTCTAGTAAAAGAAGGAATTTCTGTTAATATTATCTCGCAAACAACAGGTTTATCAAATTATATAATTGGGAGATTTTTGTAGTAGTGCCAAGCTCCAAGAAAAAAAGCGCTATTTGTCTTGCTAATAATGAAAATTACTATAAAATATCTTATAAGAATTTACATGAGTGCTTCTGTAAAAAAAACATCTGATAGCCACTTTATCTACGATAGCTTAGGGCATATTGGCTCAATAAACTATGAAGTAGGAAAAAGAATAGAAAGTTGTAGGATAATACAAGGGTATACTCAGGCAAAATTAGCAAACAAAATAGGTTTAACGTATCAGCAAATACATAACTTTGAACTAGGATGCAAGCCTGTTACAGTCAAAGAGTCACATATACTAGCAGTAGCATTATCAGTTAGTATTATAGATTTACTGCCAGAACCAACAGTACTAAGAGAAAACAGTTGGTATGAAGACGAGGATGAAGAAATAGTCTATCTAACGAAAATACATATAGAAGTTAAGGATCAAGAATTACGCAAGAAGCTTTATCCGCTAGCAAGATTTGTATATGTTAGCGAAAAAATGAGTCAAGAGGAAGCGAGAATCGAAGTAGCAAAAAATTTGGTTAAAGAAGGAATTTCTGTTGATATTATTTCCCAAGCAACTTGTTTATCTACCCACGAGTATAATGATGCAGAGAAGGAAATTTATACTCATTCTATACTCTGCAAAGTGGGAAAAAGGATAAAAGAGCAGAGATTAATACGGAGATACACTCAAGAAAATTTGGCAAAAAAAATTGGTTCAACACCTAAAGAAATGCATGAATATGAACGAGGATACATAGATATTCCAATTGAAACATTAGATAAGATAGCAAAGGCACTATCAGTGAACATTAAAGCTCTATTTCTTGAACCAATAGAATATGAAAATGAGGGTGATAAGGCAAAAAATAAACTATTGAGACTTATAGATGGGTGCAAGGAATCCCGGGATGTATTGAATACAGTGATCAGATCTTTATCTGAAGGTATAAAGACTGGCAAAGAGAAGGTTAAAAAAGCGGAAAAAATCAGGGTTGCAAATAATCTACTAAAATTAGGTGTTTCTATTGATGTCATTTCCCAAGTAACTGGCCTAGCTGCTGAGGAATTTGTGCAATTTGAAACAGATAAATAAAGTATACGTAAGTTTGGATGTAAAAACTCATAGCAAAGGTTTTCATGAGGTATAGATCGAACTCTGTTTAATTCTTCAGTTAAAATTTTAACACCTAGCTTCTTTTTAACGCTTAGAGGGGAGGCACAATAGTGAGCTTAGAAGCAAGCTTGTTTACCCTTTCAACGCTAATTCTGGATTAGAATAGAATCGAAAAGACGGGAAAATAGGGTAAACTCAACAAATACAAATAGATGAGGTTACCCATGGAAGATATAACAAAACTATTTTGTTTGGTCGATGATTTTTGTAGAGATATAGAGAAAAATTTTGCAGATAAACTACTGCCAAGCAGTAAAAAACCTACAAGAGTACCGGAAATCACGCATTCGGACAATAATTCTTCTCTATCAACAATCTCCGTGTGAAGGCTTTCTATCTACATCATCTCACATTCTTCTACAAATTGGAGTTTCCCAAATTGCCCTCGTACACTAGGTTTGTTGCACTAAAGCCTAGAATTTTATGGCATTTAGCAATGTTATTACAGTGAACAGTCAGAAAATACCGGCATCTCATACAACTCCCATCGCAGTTTGCCATGCAAAGATAAAAATAAGGTTTTTGCTGGCATTGCAAAATTAAGCAAGAGTACTTATGGATGGTTTTTTGGTTTTAAATTGCATCTAATGAAAAGGGTCAAATTCAAGCACTTACGCTAACAAAAGGCAATGTTGATACCCGTACCAAACCTAACAAAAGAATTAACAGGTCTTTTGTTTGGTGATAAGGGTTATATAAAAAAGGAGCTTTTTCAAGGGTTATTTGAACGCGGGTTGAAACTTGTGACCAAAGTAAAAAAAGACATGAAAAATATGTTAATGTCCCTAAATGAAAAGATTTTGCTGAGAAAAAGGTCTATTATTGAAACGGTCTTTGGTTACTTGAAAAACAGATTAGAAATTGAACATACCCGCCATAGATCTCCTGCTAATTTTTTGGTTCATATCTTCTCTACTCTCATTTCTTATTCCATGAAACCCAAAAAGCCTTCCATTTCCTATACTTTCTTCCTCCCTTAATCCAGAATTAGCGTTTTCAGTATTACGCTCATCAGAAAAAAACTTCTTTTTTGATGATATAGCACATTATGGTATTCTATCCTTTTTTGTAGTTCTATTGCATTTTTACTCATAATCTACACTATTGTTTCAGTATACAGCGTCAATTGTAAATAAATCATTGACTATTGTGCACTTTTGGCTAGTGTTTTATAATTTGACCACTAGTCATGCTACTATTTTTGTATTAAATAGAAATATAAAATTATTATAGATCTCTACATTGTAAAAGCTATAGTGAGTAGCAAAATTTTAATAAAAATATTATATATACGTTTGTTTGTGTGAAGCATGACCACTACCAGAAAGAGAATTGCCACTGACTCTCTAAGCTACCAAATAGTTCAAGAGATAAAAAGTTTGAGATTATTAAAAGGATTCTCTCAAGAGAGTTTAGCAAAAAAAGCTGGTATATCAACGGCACAAGTGCGAAGATATGAACAAAGGAGAGATAATATTTCCCCTGAAAATGCAGAAAAGATGCTAGCAGCATTGTCGGCTAATTTTAAAGATCTATTTCCTCAGCCAGCAGGTTATATTAGTTACAAGGAAGAGAAAATGCTGAGTATACTACAAAATTTAAAAAAAATTAAGGACCCAGAATTTCGCAGTACATTTTGTGTATTAGTCAAGCTTCTATCAGGGAAAGTTCAAATTGGCAAGGGTATAACAGGTGAAAAGTCTATAAAGTATAAAATTGGACGAGAAGCAAAAGATTGGAGGTTCGTAAAAGGATATACTCAGTTAGAGTTAGCGAATAAAATCGGATTATCACAACAGCAAATACACAGATATGAAAAAGGGGTAGATTGCATGTCATTTGAAAAGCTATCTGAAGCAGAAAAAGCATTAGTAGATGCTAGAGTTTTACTCTGTGGACTAACAGAAGAAAATCATTACGATGATGAGGATAGTGAAGGAGAAATGAAGATATTAAATGCAATGAAAGAATGTCAAAAAATTGAAGATCAAAGATTACAGTATTTATTAAGTTTATTTTTATCTGAGGTTGTAAAGATTAAAGCAATAAATTGTGTACCCTTAGGGGGTGTTCAAAAAAGTGTATCAAACCGAGAAATAAAATAGAAACAAAAAATGGAGTGGAGTGTTCAATTTTCTCTCTTCTAGTGACACTTTTCTTACAAAACTTTTATACGCTCTGTTACTCAAAAAAGAAAATATTTTAATAGCAACGATGCCTTATATAGAGATCTGCTCGTAGCACTACTCCAATGTTATTCCATGAAGCAAAAATAGTTCTATAATTTCCTCGTTTTTATCTGCTATAGCGTTCTCTAGTGCTGTGTAACCTTCTTCAGAGTTATAAAAACATTTCAGACAAACATTTGCTTTTTTACTCAGCAATAATTCCACAATCTCTCTATTGCCATTCATAACAGCAAGGTGTAACGGAGTACAACCATCTCTTCCGGTTGTGTTGATGTTGGCCCTATTTTGCAATAGAAACTCCACGTAATCTTTTTTATTCAGTGAAATTGCAAGGAGAAGAGGAGTGCTACCTTCTATATCTTTCACTTCAAGAGAAGCCCCTGTTTTTATCAGCAATCCCAACATTACTCTGTCAGCATATTGTACAGCCAGATGAAGTGAAGATTGACCTAAACAGTTCAGGCAGTTGAAATTGGCACCAAATTGTAACAAAGTTTGCATAACTTTCAAATGCTGATACTTTACTGCAAGATGTAGAGGAGTATTACCGTAAATATTACGGACATTGATATTTTTAGTCCTTACTACAACAATGTCTACTATTTCTGTAAAGTCAAATATAGAAGCGATGTGCAGTATCGTATTCCCTTCTTTACCTGCAGCATTAACATTAGCACCATGTCGGACAAGGAATGCAATGTTACTATACGAGTTCGCTTCTGCACAAAGATGTAAAAACCAAATACCCAATCTGCTATTTATAATCCATTTGAAGGTTGCACGAACTAATAAAGAAAAAAGGGTAGGATTTCTAAACTTATAAATTTTCTTTGAGGCCCTACCTAAGATCTTTTCCACTCTCATAATACCCTCACACAAAATGTGTTTGTATTAGAGTATGCAGTGACAAACGTTTTTAAATTATTAACTAGTACGTATGCTTAGCTATTATTTTAGAAAGTAGCCACTAGTCACACTACTACTTTTGCATTGAATGGCTAATATTTAAGTAAAGATAGTAAGGTATTTAAGGATCTTTAGAAACTTGCTTCTGCGTTACTGGCTCAACTGCTACATCTTGCATTTCTGCCTGTGGTTTTTCTTTGGACTTTGCTTTGTGTTGTTTGATAACTTTCTTTAGTGTTTTTACTGCGATAAAATTGATACTAAAAACACATGCGGAAGTTATTGCAAGTGCTGGAAAAGGGGTTAAGTTGAACATTGGTAAAATCGCCACAATCGTTCCAGCGGTTAGTAAAAATGCCAGTTTCTTGCTTCCGATTATCTTGTTTTTCTTGGACTTTATTGGGTTTAATTTTTTTACCTTTCCCTTTAGCTTCTTGAAGCCATTTTTAAACATATTGCCCTTTCCCAATTCCTTCTCTACGGATTTTGTTTTAAAGCTCTTTATTTTTTCTTTTATTCCTTTAAATCTTTCTTTTTTAACGTTTGTACTCTTGTTATCTGAGTTTTCCTGTATGGCCAATTTCAGAGATTGATCTTTGGAATGTAGCGGTTTTGGTTTGGCTTCTTGGCTCTTAGCTCTACGCTTTTTCGAAGAAACTATGTTCTTTATTCTTTTTTTAGTTTTTTTATATAATTTCTTTATTTTATTTGGCACTTTTAAAATCACAAAATTTATCTATTACTTCCCAGTTTTCCTCTATCATTTCATTTGCTTCCTGCTGTAAGTGCTTGATATTCTTTGGAGTCACGTTATCCATTTCAGCCGATGCTATTTCCAATTGGGATTGTATCCTGATATATCTATCGTCCATCACATTACTGAGCTGATAATTTACTACATCAAGACTTGAAGCGAACATCACATTTAACAGAGGCTTTATCCATCCTATTTTTCCCAGTTTCCTATACTTTATGGGGTTAGATAGCCTGCCGGTGCCAATTAAGACCAGAATTATTTCTTCATTGGGGAAAAGTTTTTTGCTATTCGCGTACGCACATGCCGCTGGATTATTGGCAAATACACCTCCATCTATTAGTACTCTTTCCTTTTGGTCAATTTTTAAGTATTTAGGGAAAAAGTACGTTGGGGCTGCTGTTGTGGCTCTAAGTGCTTCTTTTAGTTTGATAAAATTTCTATCTTCTCGCCAACTTTTAAAGAAAAATGGGTAGTTATTGTTAATATCATAACTTATATCTTGTAAAAAGCATCTAGTGTTTTAAGCTTAAGCACTAGGTGGAGAAGGGAAGAACTCTGAGTCATAACTTAGATATAAAATCTGTTAACAAGATAAGAGCCCCCTTCTCAAAAGTTTAGGCTGGACGGTATCGTAGAAAGACCTCAATGGTTCTAATTCTGTATTCATAAGGTAAGCCTTACTTTTCATTTTAAATAGTAACGTATGGAGTTATATATGATCAACAACTTTCTTGGTATAGATGTTTCAAAAGAACGCTTTGATGTTTTTCTTTCGTTTATAAGTCAAAAAGGAAAACGTGAAGCTAGGAAAAGGAAATTTAAAAATGATGATACTGGATTTCAAGATCTGCTGGACTTTCTACAAAAACATAACGTAGAAGAAGTAAAAGCTTGCATGGAATCCACCGGTTGTTATAGTGAAGCTTTGGCTGAATTCCTTTACAACGCTGGATATTTTGTTAGTGTTGTAAACCCAGCTCGCATAAATTTTTATGCAAAAAGTAAGCTTGCACGGCAAAAGAATGACCAGTCTGATGCAGAGATTATTGCAGATTATTGTCAAAGACAGGAACCTTCTCATTGGGCACCACCTCCTCCTGAAAAGAGAAAATTAAAACATCTTTATCGTTGTTCAGATGCGTTAAAAGATGAATTAACATTAGTAAATAATCATTTGGAAAAGAAAGAGAGACTGCCTGAAGAAGTTGTAAATGTTTGGGAAAACCTAGCAATGACTATAGAACAATCAATAGAAACAATAAAAAACTCCACGTGTGAACTATTAAAACAACACAAAGAATTGTTGGAAGATTTTCAACTCCTATTGACTATTCCAGGAATAGGAGAGGAATCAGCAATAGCTATTTTAGCTGAAATTCCTGATATAAAAGCCTTTATAAATGCTAGACAATTAGCAGCATATGCAGGAACTATACCAAAAAATATTACATCAGGTTCATCTGTATATGCCAAGCCTAGGCTAAGTAAATCAGGTTCACGGACATTGCGTAAGGCTCTTTATTTTCCTGCTATAGTAGCTAAAAATCACAACCCTATTATTAAGACTTACTGCGAAAGGTTAAAGGAAAAAGTCAAGCATAATATGGCCGTTGTGGGAGCTGCAATGCGTAAATTACTCCATATAGTTTTTGGTGTTTTAAGTTCAAGGAAGGCTTTTAATCCAGATCATATCAAGAACTATAGAGTTAGGAGGTTTACTGAAGCTTAAAAGGAAACGTCCAAAAATGCGAGTTCTAGATTAAAAGGTTAAAATTTATGATACTACTGTACAGAATTTATCTATTGCTTTTTGATTACATTCAATCATCATTTGTGCTTCTTTTTTTAAACACTTGATATTTTCGTATGTTGTATTGTCCATCTCCGTTGATGCTACTTTTAGCTGCGATTGAATTCTGATATAGCTATTGTTAATAATCTGGTCTAGCTGATAATTTACACAATCTAGTCCAGAGGCAAACATTATGTTTATCAATGGCTTAATCCAGGATATTTTGCCAAGTCTTTTCGATCTGAGGTATTTAATGGAATGAGACGATCTGCCAGTACCGATGGACAGAAGTACTACATCATCGTTAGGAAATAGCTTTCTGCTGCTTGCATAGCTACATGCTGCTGGATTATTGGCAAAAACTCCTCCATCTATTAATACCATTTCCTTTTGGTTGACTTTTAAATATTTAGGTGCAAAGTAAGCAGGTGCTGCAGTTGCTGCTCTTAATACATCCCTTAATTTAATAAAATTTCTATCCTCTTTCCAGCTTTTGAAGAAAAATGGGCAGTTATTGTGAATATCGTAACTCGTAATCAACACATTACTTAAAGTGTTTTTAAGGATATCATCGCCAAAATATTTATGAAGTACATACTCAATATTTTTACTGGGGTATTGTGCACCGTTAATCCAAGAAAATATTGATCTTCTTAGAAATGAAGACTTAAAAATATATGGTCCGTACTCCTGATAAAGATTAACCAAGTCATCAGCTGAATATTGTAGCTTTCCTTTGCTATCTTTTTTACATAGTCCTGCTACAATAGTACCACCAGTTGAAGTACCCACCAATAAATCAAAAATTTGAGAAATAGGTTTACCCGTTTTTTGCTCTATTTCGGATAATATCATTGCTGGAATAATTCCTCTTATTCCACCACCATCAATTGAGAGAATATATTTTGTCATTTGTACTAAACTTTAGATGTTCTTGAGTACCTTTATTACCTGGTTACTCAAAATTTCTGCTTGTTTTATAAGAGATAGATTCGCTGAACGTATAACTGATGCACTGCCTTTCACATTGACTTTAACAGAGTTGCTTAGTAACTTTGTAAAACAATTCTCATAAAATAAGAAGGCACAGTAAAAAATTAGTGTAACTGTGTATAAGTACGCCACACAAACTGAAAGTACTTATACACAGTTACACTAATTTATAGAAGGTATCAGCCTAAATTAAAACTTTTTGTTATTTTTTATTCTTTTTAGCTAAATAATTTGTTGACAATAAAGACGGTATCTTGTTACTTAATACTACAATTATATCTCTATACTATCCCAGGTAAACCTTTCTTGGGTTATCTATAGATGTTACCCCACAAATGGGCGGAAGTAAAAGGAGAAACATAATGTACTTGAGTTTATAGGATGCTCTTAATACTTTACTGCAACCATACCCTGTATTTACACACCAGATATTGCATCTATAATTTTGCAGTTATCTTCATTCCAAATGTTTATTCCTGTAGCACTTTTTACCGTTTTTGGCAGAAACTTTTGATTATTATAGTCAGCCATTTGATAATAACTTGACTAACCACTATTAGCAAATTCATCAAGCATAACTTACCTTCAACTTAAAGCTGCTCTATGTTACATATATTTAAATATGGTTCAATATAAAATTTATGCCATGAAACTACTTTTGCATGAGTAAAATACTAAGCTCTGGGTACAGAAGTCGATACCATAATAAAACGTGTTTGTAACTTAATAACCACAGTTTTAAAGCACATTATCAGATCAAAAGAAGAAGATAAACTTGAGAGAATAAAATTATATTACTTTCACTACATCAACCAATTTTAAAGCTTTTCAGAGGCAACACAGTGCTCTTCTGAATCAGTAAGTCCACCCATTATAAAACCTGAGACTTGTGAATTCCATAGCTTACTATATAATCCATTCAGCTTCAATAGTTGATTATGTGATCCATCTTCAGCTATTTTGCCCTTATCAAAAACTATTATTCTATCCATGGTAAGCAGTGTTGAAAGCCTATGCGCAATTACAATAGTTGTCTTTCCTTTCATTAAGATTGTCAGGCTTTTCTGAATAAGGTTTTCGGTATAACTATCAAGAGCACTAGTTGCTTCATCTAAAATTAAAATAGGTGCATTTTTTAATATCGCACGTGCAATAGCAATTCTCTGTCTTTGACCACCAGATAATTTTACCCCTCTTTCTCCTACTAATGACTCATAACCTTTTTCTGTTTTCGTTATAAATTCGTGAGCATTAGCAAGTTTTGCTGCATTTGTTACTTCTTCATTAGAAGCTTCAATTTTCCCATAACGAATATTTTCCATCAGTGTCCTATGAAAAAGGTTAGGGTCCTGTGGAACGAATGAAATATTCTGCCTCAAAGAGTCTTGAGTAACTAGACTTATATCCTTACCATCAATCAGAATATTGCCTGAATTTATATCAAACAATCTAATAATCAAACTCGCAAAAGTGGACTTACCACTACCTGTGTAACCTACCAATCCAACCTTGGAACCACCCTCTATACTAAGAGATAGATTATCAAATAAAGTATCACCTCTAAAATGTTTGAAATTCACATGATTAAATTCTATTCTTCCATTAGTTACAATTAACTTTCTTTGGCTTGAAGAGTCTTCTATATCAACGCAGGTATTGATTAAAGCTAATGATTGGTTACATACTCCAGCTTCTTCGGCCAGTCGACTCATCTCTTTTATAAGGTCCCAAGTCTCATTATTGATTCCTAAGCAAATTATTAAAACTAAAGAGAAATCCCCTAGAGTTACTTTACCGTCTATATATAGAGCACACAAGTAGTAGACCATTACTCCTATCAATATATTGTTTAGTATTCCTTTTATGTAGTTTACTTTTATCTCAAACTTGTAAAGATTTGTGTCGTGAAGCTTGACCTTGGCAAGAAATCTTTTCAGAAGATTAATCTCAAATAATTTGCGAGCAAAGATTTTAACATTATTAATGTTGCTTATAATATCTACTAAGCTACCAAAAGCTACAGAACTACTTTCAGCAGAAATATTAGCATAATTCTCCATATGTTTCATAAAGTACATATTTGTTAATATAAAAATAATGCACCATAAAACAAAAACTAAAGCAAACACTGAATTTACACTATATAACATTATAGTTGCAAAAATAAGCATCATTGATTTGTAAAATATACGTTCAATGCATACCTCGACAATACTAGCTACAGCTCTTGATATTTCTGATATTTTATTTGATATGCTACCAGCAAAATTCTCTTGAAAAAAGCGGTGTGAATAATTTATTATATGATATGTAACCGAACTAATAATTTCAGCTTTAATAATAGGGAGTATTTTCATGGATAGGTACTCACTAATACGCCAAAATATATTAAGAATTTCCCACCAAACAACAAACAATAATACAAAATAGATTATATTATCTTTTGACAAATTTCCACCTGATATCGCATCAATAAAATATTTAGCAATATACCCGTCTAAGGCAACCATGCTTGAAACAACTACCATGACAAGCAATAGACAATATACGTATCTTTTAATAGGATTTAAAAAATACCAAATGAACCTTGGTAGAGTGGAAGGTAATTTCTCCATGTTTGAATTTTAATCAAATCATTAAAAGGCAACACTACCTTAACTAACTCTATATAACAAGTTCTTTCATAATTTTATTACTTTTTATCCTAATGTATGGTTCCAGATATCAACTATGTTTTTTTAATTTTTTATTTGCGTAACTTTACAAATTATATGGGCAATAAAAACCCATTTGTCATAGAAATAGAATCTTACTATTGCTTACAAATATAGTGTCTATTCTGGTAAAGTTGAAAGACAGAAAAAAGGCTTTAAATGATCTATTTTTTACCTAAATTCGTGTAAAGTATTAGCCATATTGCAGTAGCCCACTTTATTCTAACAATTTTGCTTATTTAATCGTTTCCTATCGCTCCATATAACATATTTGCGGGTAATGCTACGTGCCTTTGAATTGCTCTAGCTATAAATATTAAGAAATTCACCAAATAGAAAAAAAGGCAAAAGAAACCCCATGATGAGTTATTTACTTATATTTAACTTTCAAACATGGCGTTCTTTTATTCCAAACGTTTAGTTAGGCTGCTTTTACGCTGCAACTAACCTGAATTTAAACGTTAGGAAATTTACTAAAGCAGAAAAAAGGCAAAGAAACCCCGGTAGTTAGTTATTCACTATCTATCCTATCATATCAGCGTTTTTTATGTTTTTTTAGCGCTCAGCAGGCACGTTTTACAGCACTGGCTGAGAATTTAGTCAACAATGTAAAAGACATGAGGTGCACATAGTGCAAAAAAATTAAGTATGAAACGCCAGATATATAAGTTTTTTTGTCGTTTAATCTGCACAGACCGAAGATAAATAATTAACTTCACCACTAGGATAAAAGAATTGGCAAGAGTTGTCAAGTGGTTTTTCGTTCCATTTCTATGGTTGTCAGCTACATGTAGTTGATAGAAAGCAGATCTGCAGCTCAAAATTATACCTGAAAAAAAATAACTTGATTATGCATGCTAATATATGTATATGCTAGATTCATTATCAATCTCATTAAAAGGAGGGTTATTATGAGTAAAAGCATATGGAAGTGGGGAAACACAGCGCACATAACAAAAATGGGCATTGAAGGTACGGTTGCGCTTGCGTCTTTAGCAGCAGCAATAGCCGCTATATTAGTGACTACTAGCGTAATTGCTGTACCTGAGTCTTTGGCGTTCATTAGCACAATTGTTAACCCCATTGGAATTGCAGTGCTCTTTATTGCTGCTGTATATTTTACTGTAAAGGCTATTTCTTCATATCAGCAAATGTGTGTTGCTGAAGGAGAGAAGGGCAACAAAGGTGAGCAAGGGCAGAAAGGTGAGCAAGGACTGAAGGGAGAAAAAGGTGACAAGGGTGAGCAAGGCGATAAGGGAGAGCCAGGACCAAAAGGAGACAAAGGCGAAGCACTTTCTGATGATGTTTTACAAACAAAGCTTACAAGTATTTTACAAAACCCTAATGTTATTCAAATGTTTAAGGAGGCAATTAAGGAACCAGCGGTCTAAATCTAAAAAAAGAGGTAGATTATTTCTACCTCTTTTTTCCTGTGTTTAAGCACTATGGCAGCCTATTCCAAACTTCAACTACATCTTCATCAAAGTCTATTAATTCTGCTTTTTTGAACTGATAACAGTTATTTATGGATTGAATTCCTAAGTTCCCTATAAAAGGAATGGCATCATTACCCAGAACTTTACCGCTACGGCAGATTATCAACCTATCGATTAAATTACGCTTTAATAATTCTGTGATTAACACTCCCCCGCCTTCAACCAATAACCTCGTTATGCCGATTTCTGAAACAAGCTTTAATGCCATGTCTTTTAGGCAGATTTTGCCCTCATCATTTGAATTGACTATTAAATAGTTGATATTTTCTGTTTCTTTCCTTACTTCTCTATTAGTGATTACCCAAGTTATTACTTTATCCGCAGTTTTCACAATATTATGCTCTTCCTTCAATTTCCCTTGGCTGTCAATAATTAGCCTGATTGGTGATCTATCTTCAAGTCCTGGTAATCTGCAAGTTAAAAATGGATTGTCATTAATTAGGGTGTTGCTGCCAATCATGATTGCGTCATGTTTTGTCCTAAGCTCGTGTACCCAATTTCTTGTTTGTTCACCTGTTATCCATTTACTATTACCTGTAGATGTTGCAATTTTTCCATCAAGAGTTGTTGCTATTTTGCAAGCTATAAATGGTCTATGTAATCTCTGAGTTGTAAAAAAGCCAAT
>JAODFX010214790.1:0-14082 GCA_027580035.1 Dorylogaster longipes
AGCCCGTTTGGCCGTTTGATAAGCTATCATTGCCCCGGAATGCGCACCATTAGGCTCCGACGCGTTCCACCTCTAATTATTGCGTCACTTCGCTCTCGAGCAGAATCATTGCACGCATTGTACTTCATCGTTAACTATGTAATTATCTAGGCACTTGTGCACTGTAAACAAGCATAACAACAATAACGAATTCCTTTTGAACAACCCAGATATTCCAATTGTTTTCTTTTCCTACTGCATTCGTTTATTGTCTACACTTAAAGTCATAATTAGGATACCGATTTATTCAACAATTTATTAAAAACATGACTCAAACGTGAGTCAAAAACAAGGCAAGCTTAAGCTGATTTTAAGTCTATCTGGAAGTACAAATCGATTTAAAAACCGTACACATTTTTCGACTAACCCCTTCACCACTCAAAACATGTGTGAAAAGATTGTACAGCATCAACACGGCAAGATGAAAGCAAACAGAGAAGTGATCATTAACTAGCTTTCTGCATACTGTATCTCGTTAGCTCGAGCATGGTTAAGCTACGGTTAATTAAGCGGATTGCCGTTTTACGCTACAGAAGAGTTAAGAATATGTCCAGCAATCTTATAATCACCCAAAACAAGAGCACCCGTTAATTATAAATGTAATGTACGATGACCAAGAGTTAAGACTAAATCAATAGCATCTTAAAAATCATGTAAAATGTTGATACCGATTATAATATTCATGAATTGCATGCTTTTCTATAAAAGCAAAAAAAAAACAAACGTTTTATAAATCTTTGAATTTCTCGTCTTTGTGTTCTGTAATCTTTCGATCCGTAAAAGCGGCTGCAGCTCTGATTAGATTATAGCTAACGAGATGTTCCATTAGAGTAGCGCATATTTGTAGCAATTTCCCGCTGAACGATTGCAATGCGGAGGCGAATGCGCGAAATGGTGTAATTGTAAACCACTTATTATGATGGCAGCGAGCGCTGCGCAAATATGGAAACGAGGATTCACAAAGCCATACGTTACACTTTTATAACTACCGCAAAACCCATTACGAACAATAACGTGGGCTTTTCGGGCGCAACGCTCGGTTTAATTCTCCATTGAAATGCACCCTCAAACAATGCTGCTTCTAATTGAAACATGCGAAATGTATCGAAAATCATGTAGCAAGCACATTTTCATGATTTCATGCAAAGAAATTATTATTGCTCGCAAAAATCACATTCCCGGATATCTGGATAGTATCCGCATTATTCGGATTCTATCGGGATACATATTTCTATTCGGATATGAACATAGCTTTTTTTTACGACGAAATTCTAAAATTCAACCCAATCCACCCCGGGGGACGGTAGGGGGTTGAACCCAAAGGAAAAATGGGTCAACTTGAAAAAAAAAATAATAATAAAAGCCATTTAAAAAAAATTATTTCTATGCAATCGGAAAAAAACATAAGCTGATAACAAAAATTAATTTTTGCTTTTTGCACCAGTTTTAGATAAACCATTGACTGTCAATTGAAATGAATTGATGGACAGCATCAAAAACAACAAAAACAAAGTATATAGCCAATTAATTATCTGTCACCAATTTATGTGAAACACTCACACCGCAAACGAAAACACCAAACTCGTCGAAATGGTAAATTTCATAATAGCAGGCAAACCGGATTGCCGAAACTTCCTCCAAGTGCTGCATTCGGCAAATATCCTAAAGAACAATCTGCCTTGCTTCGACTTCACGAAGATCGAGTTCAGCGGCGACGATTGGCGAGAGTACTTGCTGAAGACGAACAAGATGTACAGGTGGTACCATGAATCGTCGCCGCTCATCTACAAGGAGATCTTCCACTACGGCACGAGGACGCCACAGTTGATCGGCGGCGCCGGCGAGTTCTGGGAGTACTGCTACGAGTACTACGGCGTGCAGAATCCGCTCGATGAGCAAGCCGTCGACAAGCTGTTGAATCAGAACCTGCGCGGCTTCGAGGACAACGCGCGCCACGCGAGCATGCAGACTCGCACCACGTTCAAGATCCTCATCTACGGCGCCTCCAGCACGCTCACGACGATCTTCCTGCCCGAGCTGATGAAGATCGACGGCCTCGGCGCGACGATGCAGATCTTCGTCTACGACGAGGGGCTGAGCGCGTCCAACTACGACTTCTTCGACGACTTCAACGACGAGTTCAAGAACATGTTCGCCGTTAAGCCGCAGTATTGCGAGATTCTGAAGGAAGGCATTGTCGACTGCAACTTGCTGCTTCTCATTGATGATACCTCCCAGTAAGACTCGAACCATAGGTGTAGTTTGAACGTTTGCCAGGGAGGGAATCGACCACACTTTGGGAATACCTTGTCTAGGGGGAGGAAGAGGGTGGAGCGGAAAATCATGATTCCTCACCCTCTCCACCCCCACACCACCAGGCAGCACCCATGAAAAAAAAACCACTACTTGCAGTTTGCAGATAGATAATAAGAACTTTGAGATGCGATCCCACCTGATACAACTCGCGTACCTCGCCGAGGAGATCAACCTGAACGCGAACCGCGACCTGCGCGTCATCTTCGCCGGCACGGGCCACCCATCGCTGATGGCAACGATCCTCGCGCGGCGCGTGCGCATCATCCCACACTCGCAGATCGTCGCCGTGTCGAGCGACCAGGGCTTCGGCTACCTCGGCGAGCTGTCGCGCCAGCTACAGATCCATGCGGAGCGGATGTGCGCACCCCCCGTCTGGGGCTTCATCGGCCTCAACGAGTTCGTCGATGTGGGCAGCACGCTGATCAAGTGCAACATCTACAAACCGTACGCACGCACCGTCCACGCTCCCGAGGGTTCAACCCTGACCCACGGCACCATCCACAGCGAGCTGCGCTTCATCAACTACCTCAGCGACAGCCTCACCGACCTCAAGGAGAACGTCGAGAAACGGAGAGTGCGTTCCTCCCGCTCTTCCTATTCTTCTTCCTGAGCTGCACTTTTGCTTGCAGGAGATTGTCAGGGAAAGGCTGGGACGCCCACCGATTTACGCGAAGGTCGAGGCACTGATTAGCCTCATCCGGATCTGGTTCGGGTGCTCACCACTCAAGGAGCCCATCATTAGCCTCGGGGTCATGTCTGATGGGTCGTTCAACATCACCCCGAAGCTGGTCTTCTCGCAGCCGGCGATTCAGTTCCGCGACGGCTGGGTGCCCTTCTCCAACTACCCGGTACCCTCTGTCGTTCGGCAATCGATCACAGACGCTGCCGAGGCAGCCAATAAGATTTTTAGCTCGCTCTACGAGGACGACGTTCAAACCACCTACGAGGCCTTCCAGATCAAAATGTCGGGGATATTCGTGGAAAACAAGGTGCAACAGCTACAATCTCCCCACCTTCTTTCCTCTACTCATGTGTTAATCTAAAATTCTAGGTTGCGCGTGACGCGATTCCAAGTCCAAGGTTATCAACAAAGGAAAATCAGTCAGATGAAGCAAGTTGTCCCCCGGAAGGATAATACTGATGATTTCATTTATTATGCTTTCATAATCTACTATCATAGTTTCAGTGATCCATCTCGTGCTCAGGTTTGCTATAGGTAGTTCTTTCATAATTACAGTTATCACATACATTAAAAAATATACGGAAATATATTTTGCGATGCACAAAAGTGCCGATGGTATTTCCACTTCTAGATATCGTTTTTCGAATATTGTCAGCTACGGAGAATGCTTCTTTGCAACATTGCAGCAAATTACGTCATCGCCTCTTCTTTCCATTATTGCGTTTTTTGTTTGTTTTGTTGGTTGCTGGGATTCCCTATAATTTACGTCGTGAGGAAGTAGTGTAATGAACAATTTGCATGAATCAGTTGACTAAATTCACTTGGAAGCTGTTACATTCTCTGCGATTATACGAATTTTAGGAAACGTCACTTTCAAATACTTCAGAGTTTCACAATGTTACATTACAATTGTCACTGCAACTTCAGCTAAAGACAATGCAGAGGCAAGGCAAAGAAATCTGCAGACATAATTCTTCAACAATTTGTGGTTGATGCAAGCAGGATACAACGTACCATCAACAAATTTGCTTTTATACTTGGTTGGTGCAATAGATTAGGCATATATGTATGTAGATTACTCAATTAATACTTCTCAAGCTATGATATGAATACGAAACCATATGAATTCATGATCACACTCATTATGATCTTGCATTGAACATAATTCTATGCATGCTTTCATCTTCTTCTATTCCAATCACATAGCAGCATGTGTAAAATGAAACTTATAAATACAATAATAAATAAGTGACTCTGTGTGTTACGTACATATTTAGATTT
This sequence comes from Dorylogaster longipes, assembly GCA_027580035.1. Classification (NCBI taxonomy): domain Eukaryota; kingdom Metazoa; phylum Arthropoda; class Insecta; order Coleoptera; family Staphylinidae; genus Dorylogaster; species Dorylogaster longipes. Next base: position 4,319 of record JAODFX010214790.1, read on the forward strand.
CTTTAGGACTCTTTAAAATACTTTCAATTAGTTACTTATAACGTTTGCTATATCTTTGCTGTCTTCATATCTATTAAATCGATTTTCTCACGTTTTCTAGGTATTTACATAATTTCTACTATACAATGGGTGACTATTTGTTTGGTTGCGATTTTAGATACTCGACTAACCTCTAACACTAGGTGTTAGTTTTGTGTTAAACGCATGTGTTTCCTTTGCGATGGCACTGATTATAGACACGAATTAAACACAATCTAGAAACCGAGTAGTACAATTAGTGTGCGTGTGTGCCCCTACTTTTCGTTATGTTTGAGCTGCGCGAAGCAGCTTTGACAGACGCGCACCGGCTTGAGAATGCGCAAGCGCGAGATCTCGCTCTCGAAGCGGCTGCACTTGCTGCAGAACACCTGGCCGCAATTGCGGCAGTGGTGCTTGCGCTCGTAGATTGTGAACTTGACGCTGCAGCTGGCGCAGTAATCAGCGCCTTCGTCCTTCAACCAGTGGTCAGCAGCCCGACCGGGGAGATCACACACGCTCCAGGAAAAGACCCGGCCACGGGCATCACCAACATACACTGCACGATGTTCCCTAAAAGTAAAAGAAAACTTTTGGAATCAAGAGGCCAGGTCAACCCAGGTTAGTGACTTTCCGGATAATTAGGATATCCGGACACCAGCACTAGAAGTTACCTGGATATAGCCAAAGCCGTAATCGAAGCAGGTTCTGCGTTATCTTTCCGGTCATACGCCGTATGCATTGTTAACTTGCTTCGAAACACAAGTTGTCTCTGCCATTTGAAACCTGCAGCAACAAGTTTTCAGGTCTAACCTTTGTTTGGAAGCAGCTGAACTTACCTGGCCGCAAGGAATTGAGTGGATTAGTGGTTTTCTTCTTCGTGTCTGGAACCATTACGAAGGAATCTGTCAAACTCGTATCGGATTTACTCGTCCTCATATTAATCGACTCATCCACATCGAGACTGTTATTGTCTGCACTCGCTCCTCCTGGAAGTAAAAGATTTAGGAGCAGTTGGCTTTGGGAAAGGGAATTTGTTACCTTCACTCTTACGGAAACCACCGTGAACCCTGGACCGTCGACGTCGTACAGGTGCCTGTGGAGCCTTCACATCCTCAGTATCACTGCAAGTCTCCTTCTCGTCTTCTTGCTCGGAGCGCCACTCCTTAGGACTACCCTCTTGGCGAATCGGCTTAGCCGCACTGTCCTCCGAGAGACTGCTCTCGGATCCGCTCTTCATAAGCGCTATAGACGCACCCGACTCGCTGGATATGTTGATCTGCTTCACCAGCCGACTGTGGAGCGGCAGCGGACGTTCACTGTTCCTCTTCGTCGGCGTGAGGCGTTCTTCGCGCTGCAAGTGCAACTGTAGATCTCTCTCGTCCATCGGCACCTGCACGTAGTCAATGGACCACATGCGGGTGACGCCGTCGGTGGACCCGGTCATAATCACGTTCGCCGCGTCCCATTCGTGCGTCTGCGAGAAGGCAACGCAGAGGATCTGCTGCATGCGATCTGCCCGACCCACACAGGTATTGACGCTCGCCAACTCATCGCCGTTGATGCTCCACAAGTGCAGCCAGGTTGCAGCGCAAGTGGCGATGTCCCCAGTGAGATCATTGACGGCGACGGCTGCCACAGGACCGGCGTGACCACGCAGCTGCCTCACAAACATGCCCCGGCTCAAGTCCCAGACGATGGCTGTCCCATCACGCGAACCCGAAACAATAACATTGTACGCTGGACTTGCTGCCAAGCACGTCACCGCATCCGTATGCGCATACAGACTGAATTTGATCTTCAACTGCTTCTTGCGCACCTCGTACTCCCATATAGTGATCACCGAGCTCGTGCCAGCCGTCACGATCAGCTTTGATGATGGGCAGACGCACGCGACGATTTCGCCACTGTTCTGCACCACACTCTCACTAACAAACAACGCCTTGTCGCTATCGTAGTTCCCGATCCGTAGCGAGTGATCCGCAAAACCCCAGGCAACATATTTGTTGTAGTTCGGAGGCATTAGGATCTTATTTTGTTCCACGGCCATTACACATTTGTCCACATGCAAAATCTGTCCGACAGGACTTTTAACTTCTAAACAAAACGCACTAATTATTAGGAATACCCAATCATTGTTAACACCGTACCTTTAATTGGCTGCAGCGATGGCCGCAAATTATCCAGATGATGGAAAAACAGTCTTTCCGGTTGGGGCAGGGAGAAAGCTTGCACCAGCGCTCCGGTATCAATAACGCTGGTACGATTATTATTACCACCCATTTTCTTGCATGGATGTGGCTTCTTGAACAACTGCTTGGGAATTTGGCCAAAGTTATTGATAAACCCGATTGTCGCATTCTTCTTCAGCGGATCATCAATACTGTAAAAAGCGGCATCTTGGTGAGGAAATCACCACTTTGGAATTGTATTAAGCTTACTTGTAAATGTCAACGTTTCCCTCATAGAACAAGTGATGGAAAACATTAACAGCATCGACAGCAGGCTGACCGTTTTGCTTATAACCGAAGATAAGATCAATCCAATGATGAAGGTTTTGCGAGGCGAAGTCACACTCCAACGCCATGCGATGCACACGAATAAACTCACGGGGATCTTGTTTAGCCCACGGTGGTAGGACGGTGTCGCCCAACGAAACACCACTCTGCTTCGAACCCAAGTCGAAGTGATTCGAATTGACTAGAAACTCGGGCAGATAGAAGAATTCGGGGATGAGTTCCTTCACGTCGGCCATATTGTGTCTGCTAGCTGAACACCATGCCTCCTTCACGCTGTGGAACATCCTATCAGCAAGGTCAAAATGCCCTCCTTGAAGTCGAAGAAAGTGCTGAGTAAACGGCTCCATTCGCACAAGATACGAGCAGACGATCATCGCACTCGAATAGTGCGTCCCATAATGATATGGCGGTGTTTCCCCATGCGGATCATCCCACTCCTTGAATCGTTTCCGAAACTGGTCGAGCCGATCATGGCTTTGAGCGCCCATCGGCTTCGTGAAATCACGAAACGTATTCGGATCGGAGAGGTCCAACTCCTCGGAATCGTAGTCGGCCAGAATCCACGGAAACACGGGATACTGCATGAGGTCATTGTACGACCTTCCAGCCAAAGTGTTGAGGTGCATAAGGTACTGGAAGTTGGAGATCTCCCCTCGGACCCATCTCTGCGTGACACTCGTCTCGCCAATGAGACTGGATAGAATTCCCGTGGTTTGTTCCACGTTCGCGGTACGCTTTTGTCCAGCGACAGATTGCTGTGCGCTGTCCGAGATCCCCGTCGCCGTGGCCATAAATCGCTGATAGACCTTATTCCGCACTTTGCGCGGAAACGCTAGCAGATAATTGCGCCCATCACCGGAGAATACTTCCAGCGCCATGGGCTGTAGGAGGTAACGCCGTTTATGCACTTCCCTGATGTCGTCATAAGAGAATTTTGAGCAATGCCGCATCGCCCTCGACCTGCGAGGCGAGCCGGGATTTGGAAGAATGGGTTCGTAGCCATTCTGCGAAACACTTTCGATATCACGTATTTCACGACTCTTCAGCAGGGTGAAACCGTCCACGACGTAGCAGTGCTCCTGGCCGAAAAGTAGCAGACCCTCAGTCGTATCTAAACCCTGAATTCGAGCACAGCGAAACATATACGTAACTTTCTCATTTTCCTGCAGCAAGCGCAAGAGTGTTTGATTATCGGGCATTGGCTGCTGTTCCTCCTCATTTTCGGGTTCATCTTGCTGATCATCAGGATCCGACTTCAAACGGGCCAAATTCGGTATCGCTTGAAGAGGCATCGGGGACGATTCCTCAGCAATACTCTCTGCACGTTCAGGCTCTCCCAATCCACAAGTCACATTCCGCTTCTGCAGCATATTGTAGTGCAATTTGCTGTGATGACTCGTGGCAACTTTGTACTTCAAATGACCCTTCTCATGCTCAGGCCGGAACGGATAATGTAGATAGAACAGTTCATTCTTCATCATCTTCTTTCGCATACGATGTGGACCCTCTGTCATGTCCAACATCCACTTGTCAAACGTACAGGGTAATGGAGATCCCCACAAACCACGCTCACGTGTCAGCTCCATCTCAGTTTGCAACCACTCCTGATGAACATATCGCTGCGTGTGCTGCGTGGTATTGATATGCTGACTACGTCTGATGTCGACAAGCTCCTTCACAAGAATTACATTACTCAAGCCCCAGTTCAGCGCCTGCTCCTTCGTGACGCGCACGCGTACCCTGGTGACATCATCCTTCCGAACCTTCGTCCTGCTTGCCAACCTCGTCAGTCCACCAGTCACCTTGTGTATCTTGCTCTGGATTTGATTGTGCAGCTCCCAGGGCACGCGATAGGTTGCCTTGCGTTCGGCATCAACGTAGTTCAGCCACAGTTTCGTTGCTGCATCCAGCACCTGCTCGCGAACAACGGTTAGATCGGGTGCTTTGCAGCCTTGCGCTGGTGAAACCAAAGTGATTTTGAACACTTCCTCGATTGCCGGCTTCTTGCATACGTACAACTCTTCCCAAACACGAAGCGCCGCACCGGCCATCAAATTCCTACCCTGATGCGCGTTCAAATTGTCGTCCTGCGTTTCAATATCCGATCCGGGATTGACATGCCACGTCGTCTTCATGTTGGAGTCCAACATGATCTTCATATCCGACGTCAACTGTAGCAAACAATAGCTTAGGCAGCCGACAAAGTCCAGTTCGTGATTCCCAGCACCGAAGACGATGAGGCGATGTGTGGTCAACTTATGAAGAGCCTCTAAGACCGACATCTGATCAGCAATGTTCTCCGACGGTCGCGAGAGAAGAAATAATATTGTTCGATTAAGACAGTGATAAAGACACTCGAACATGATATTGCCCGAATGTCGCTTGGCTTGCCCAATCAGTTTGATGATGAAGTCATACACTTCGTGCGGGTCTTTCTTCAACGAACTTTGCCATAATTTATCCACTATCCTAGCTGCCAGATAGAAGACGTTGGGAGCTACATGCTGCACATGCGCGTTCGCTAGGGGAACGATCGGAATGGCCGCTTGATCGCCAACCAGCATATCTGCAGCGAGCAAGTGATCCATCAAAGTAACCAAAATTTCAGTCTGATATACACTTTGTTGGGCCACTAACGCGTTCTCTGGATACGCGTCCAAAACCAAATCGATCACCGGCGAAGTCTTGCCAGTGATACTGAGACTCAACGAATCCACAACTATTACTCGAATAAAGTCCACTATGAATTGACGAGCGGGATGATTGGTCAAATTGAATTCCTCGGTTGGGGATTGTGGCACAAACACAGTCTCGTTCTCCTCGCCAGGACTTGACGCACCGCTGCTGTATGTGCTTTCCTGAGCAGTAGCTTGCGATGGGAAGAGCACGCTCGCCAGCGCTCCGAGCACTTCAGCGGACATGAAAATTGGCATAAATTCGGGCAAGTTATGGTACAACTGGAACAGCACCTGGATGATATTGATAGAGTGGCTCTTCAACCAGTCCGGTAGAGTGGCGGCATTCTCCGTATGAACGATTGCTCTCGCCATGCCCAATAAAACAACAACGGCCTCCATGCAAACACTCACCTTGGGGGCCACGCTACTCACAGGCTGATTATTCACCGATGTGCCCCACAAGAACGCCCATACCGAATCGAGATCGAATTTGATATCGCCTGGCAAAAGTCTCGCAGGTTGGCCCATCATCAACGCAGTCAATAAAAAGTAAATCTCTGGAATCTCCAAGTGTTGGGGTAGAAGCCACCCCAAATGCTGGAAGCCGGGAATGTGTGGAGATTCGGCCTTCGCATCGCCACCGTGCGCATTCATGGGCGCGCCAAGGGTCAGGGCCATTTTGTTTTGCTTCACTTGATCAGTAAATCGCAACCATCCCCCATTAAAGGTACCATCCCTGAATCTGTTCAGAAACGCCGACGTCGAGCACATTACAACCAATATACGCACTCCTAGTATCACCGTAGTGCTATGCAAATGCGATTGAAGGAACAGCAGCACCCAGTCGAAGCCAAGAATTTTGCTAATTTCATCGCACAGCATCAACGTAACTGCATTCCTGTTCGTAAATAGCAATGACTGGATTAAGGACAGACATCTATTCCGGAGTAGAATATGTTCGCCCTGCCCTTCCCGGTCAGCGTCACCTTCCATCAGTTGCAGATACTTCTCAGACGTGTTAACCGACGGCAGAGTGGCTGCAATAAATTGGCCCATGAGAAGCAAATCCATTGGCCTTGGTTGGCCTGTAAGAAGAGCCGACAGCAATGAGAATAAAACCTGGCGGGTGACCGCATGCTTCACATCGGGCGTAATATGCAATAGTTTGGTAACCAAATGTAAGTCCCGCATGATCCAGGTGTTATTGCGTTTCTCGCTTGACTCTGCAGCTAGTTCCAGTAAATGCTCTAAATGCGAACGCAACAGCTCGCCAGGAGCTTCACTCCACACCTCCAAATCGCACAAGAGGTCCTGGAATGCCGTCAGGTTTGGAATAGCAGACGTTTCTCTGCCACTGTCCACAGTGCCCACCAAACTGAAGGCTAAATGCAGAATATGTGAATTGAGAAGTGGCCGTTTTCGCCTGAGTAACATCGCAAGTGTTTGATATCCTCGCTTTCGGTCCATCTCCGATTGTGCTGCTTTGTTGCTTCGCACCACGCACACAAGCGCTTTCACCGCTGCATACAGCGTCTCAATGTCTTCGGCCATTGCAATCAACCCCAACAATGTGGCGCATCCACCCACTGTATTGATAACACTCGCCACAGGCCTCGGACAAAAGACTCGCACACCTAGATAGCCAATGACAATACCTCCGAGGGACCGCGATGGGCCAGCCAAATGTCCAGCACTGTTATGCAAAACTCGGATTGGCGTTGCGTTCTCATGACTGGACATGCCCAGTTGTTTGGCGATCGATTTATTGTCAGTGCGACTGTACACTTTGCGAATTTTGCTCAACGTTAGTTGGTTTACTGCCTTCGCGTTCAAACCAAAGATGACCTTTTCTTCATTAACGAGTTGCATGGGTTCTGGGGTATTTATATTGGGTGCTTGGAATGAGCCCATATAGTGAGGTCCCAGCTGATAAATGTGGTGCACAATGGTAGGGGTTAATACCTAATGGAAATGCAAAACATCAGATTCTCTAACCGAATAGAATTTGGGAAACTAAACTTACTTCTTCTAGTAAATGGCATGGTCCCTGTTTCCAGCAAAGTTTCGAATAGCGTCTCCACGCTGGTGGAGTGCCTAGGAAACCGTAAATGGATGAAGCAACGGTTAAATTGGCACTGCCGCCTCCAGGATTTTGCGATATATAATGCAACTTTTGCGTGTGCATATGTTGTCCATCTAGATACAAGCTAAACGAGGAGTTCTTCAGGACCGCCCGATTCAGCACTACAACTAAGTGATGCCATTGTCCTTCCTGCAGGATATCTGGACACCAGACGCGAGCACCATACTCGCCAATACCCTCCGGCTCCCATTCGCCAATTTCTGCAGCGAAATAGAGGACACGTCGATATCGCACAACAGCCATAAAACGGGCAACTTACGATTGGGAATGTGCGTCTCTTGCGTCGAAACAATGATCGCCTTATCTCGAGCCGACAGTACAATGGACAAGCAAACCAGATGATCGTCTCGTGTGCTGTTCAAATTTCGTACGAGTGTTAGCAAACGTACGCAGTGCGGATCCGTGCGAGGGTCGGAAAACTTGTCGACACAAATCCAACTGGAAAACGATAAACCCGTCTGCGGCGGAAACATACGGTCACCAGCACCGATGCCGCCTAGAACAGCGCTATCAATGCTAACGACGCTCGGGGTGTTCAGGGACTGTGGTGCAATGCTTGGCAGATACAAGCAACCAAAGCCCTCAGCGCTCATATCAAATTCAACGAAGGGGGGCAGCGTGCAGATGCTCTGCGCTCGGAAGTCCTTCGGCGTCGTCATCGAGACAATGGTTTTGATGCGTGTCAAAGGTACAGCACCACCACCCGGCTCACTCGACTCCAGTGGGATGCAGTTCAGGGGATTACCAAGTCGTAGGAACTCCCGCAGGTCGATCGGCTCCAACGCCTGCGCTGCCAAACGCTCCAGCATATACTGCAGGGGACTGTGCAGCGGGTGATCTTCATTCTGCAGCGGCGCTGCACCAATTTTCAGCAGGGTCGAAACAAACCCACTGTCGCACATGATCTGCTGATTGCGCTCGCTGCGTACCAGCGACTTTATGATTTCAGCAACGTAGAACTGCAAGGCAAGTCTGTTCCCAACGTCCTCACACTGAAACAATACCCCATGACAAACTGCAAACTTCCAGGGCATCTCTCAACGCACCTGAATGCATGGGAGTAAGTGTAACATGGCGACCACTACACCCGGATGAACAATGATTGGATCGGGTGCTGGAGGATTCAAGTTGAGCGAATTCACGGTCGAGCGTTTTCCAAGCGCACTGCTGGGATTAGGCTCATTTGATGGCTGTCGCGACAACGACGGTGACTTGGTAAGCTGACTAATGTTAAGATTCGGTTTATCAAATAAATCCAGCGCGACGTCGTAAAGCAAACGATATACAACGGCGACAAATGCCAACGTCGCAGGTGTACCCTCCGGAATCCTACAAAACAGCCAAATCCACAAATGCTTGTCTCCCGCAGACGCAGGGAACTTACTTCGGATTTAGCACATTCCCAACGAAAACGTGATGATATATATCCTGCGTTCTGAGATCCGGTTGCGGCTCGTGACTCTCATCCAGCTGGTCAACTCTCTCCGTTGCGAAACAACCGAGGAGTCTGAGAGTATCACAGAGTGTCGTGTTACAAATCTCGTGATGGAAGAATTTCGCGTTGGCCGGCTCAAATCGCATCGCCGTGCTGATAGTGTGAAAAACGATGCTGAGCAGGGTGAGTACTTCGATTTGTAGATTGCTTTCGATTAATTTGCCTTCAAGCGCCACCAGCACGCTTGTCACATAGATAAATCCATTCACCTTCAATGGAATGCAAATAATTTCGAATGACCCCACAAATATTCTTGTCGTCCCTTACCTTTCGAAAAACAGTCCGCGTGCGGTGAGATTCTCGCAAACAGAGTAGGAGAGCTCTTAGAATATCAATTTTCACCTGCAGCTGATCACGAGGAGCAGAATGTAGCGTCGAAAGTAGTTGGGACATGTCGTCATCACCACCAGTAGTTAAAACAAGCTCTTTGATGATGCCTGAAATATTCTCATTGCATTAAGGAAAATAGGCAACTGAAAGGTCAACTGGAATTTAATTCCCTTGAGGTAATACTCAAGCTTTAAGCGGAAAATCATCCATTCCACAACTGGTAGAGATAAATAATCGAATTACCTAAAGCACTTTGACGACATTCAATGTAATTAACGAGGCCATGAACACACTTTGCGCCACCACATTCTCGTAGAACATTGGCGTTGCCCTGGTTTCCTGCGAGAAGAATCGTGAGGGTTTCGATAACCATACTGCCCAGCTTCTCCTGCCCGTTCGCAATATGAAACTCCTTGCTCTTCTCCTGCGCTATTCGACGCGCTTCCAGCAGGTTGGCATATTGATTCAAGCACGTCACGAACACCTCCAGCATGCCGACCTCTCGATACACATCCTTGAATATCACATTGTGCTTCAGCACCTTGATAAGCGTCTGCACGCATTTAAGACGGCAACCGGAATAG
>JAODFX010214901.1:0-14080 GCA_027580035.1 Dorylogaster longipes
CTCATACAAACAGATGTCATTCAATCTGTGGGAGGAATTGATATTCTAGTCATTAAAACTAGCAAATTTAGGCATTAACGAAGTTAACCATCTGCCTAGCGGATTAACTTAGGTTAACTACGAAAGATGTTAACGCTCATGTTAATTTACGAACTTAACTGTTTCACTATAAACGAAGTTAACTTTTCAAGTAACGAATTAACAATTAACGAAGTTAGTTTTTGGATTAACTGTGCCCACCTAGGAAAACTAGCCAATTCAACAGGCCAAAATACTTAAAAGGTTAATATTTACTACGAAAGAACTCTTTGACCGCAAGGAATATTCAACGAATATATCATTTCAACTTCTTTACTTCTTTCAAAGGTGATGCATTTGCTAGTAGAGAGCATATTCGTCTTTTTCATGAATAGTAATTAGAACCGTTCGTGTTAAGTGTATTTAACCAGAACTTAACTTATCTAGACTTAACGAGGAATTAATTGCTTGATTGATTGATAATTTCGATCGAGTTTCACAATTCAATTACCATAATTATAACTCGCATGAGATAGGTAACTTTGTATCATAAGCAAATAATTATGCAAATAACTATCTTCGCTATTCAAAAATTACCTTTAAATATAGTACAATTATAGGATTGGATTGTAGTATGGAATTCTGAAACTTACTTTTGTATGTTTTTGTTGGTTGACAAGAGATTGCATACTTCCATCTCAAGCGATTCACTTTGTACACGACAACAAATTTGCGCTTTCATTTGCAGCTTACGGCAGGTTGATCTCGAGCTCATGAAGCGCCTACACCGAAAAGTCAATATCGTGATTATTATTGCAAAAGCCGACACACTCACTGCCAATGAGGTCGCCAAGCTGAAGAAGAACATCCTCAACGACATCAAAGACAATGACATTCAGGTACAGCGTCGCACGTGCCTTCAAGGACAGATTACCACGCTATTCTGTTCACTTGCATGTAGATCTACGAGTTCCCCGACTGCGATAGCGACGAGGATGAGGCGTTCAAGGAGCAGGATCGCGAGATGAAGGCAGCTGTACCATTTGCCGTAGTCGGTAGCGATATCACAATCGAGGTGGCAGGGAAAAAAATTCGCGGCCGACAGTATCCCTGGGGCGTAGTCGATGGTAAGAGTTTCCCAATACACCAACTTTAAGTACATAATAGTGCATGGCTCATACATTATCTCGGTCAAGTGAATTATGCGTTACGTTAATGATCATGCATTGATCTTGAAAGCCTTGCGCCATTTTGGAAATGCTCATGTGATGGAAATTTGCTAAAAACCTAAGCAGTCTTCTCTTTCGATTACAGTCGAAAATCCGAAGCACAGCGACTTCATCAAGCTGCGAACCATGCTAATCTCCACTCACATGCAGGACCTTAAGGACGTCACGGAGGATGTGCACTACGAGAACTTCCGCACGCAGTGCATCTCGCAGATCTCACAGTTTGCATCCCGCGAGCGGGGCAAGCTGAAGCGCGACTCGTTACCGTACGACGCGGCGGACATCTCCGAGACAGATCGGTTGCTGCTGGAGAAGGACGAGGAGATTCGCCGCATGCAGGACATGCTGCGGCAGATGCAGGAGAAGCTCAAGGATTCTGGACAGGATAACAAGAAACATGACAGTATTATCGATGTTTGAAGTCTCTGAATAGTATAATCGTTAAGTGCCACTTGCATTCACTTTACGCCACGGCTCGTATCGGAGTTGTCATGCAATAAGTGCATTTCGACGTTAAAGAGTGTAGGGATGCAATCGTACATTTTGGGGCAAGGAAGCGAATGCAAATGGCGCTGCAGGTAGCCATGGACTCTGGGCATGTAACAGTCCATCAAATGTAAACGAAGACAATGTATTCCAAATATTCGCGTACGTAGAGGTCTCATAAAGGATGTGCGGCGTATTGGACGCGTTGAAATCATGCGTCCTCTTTTGTGGGACGCATGGGCTTGAATAAGTCGTTCATGGCGTTCGTCAAAAGTGTATCGTCTTCACTGACAATTGTATCACACGCGCGGCATGCGTTTCGTTACCGTTTTACCAACTCTTGGCATAATAAAAAGCTTTAAAACGATAGCTTTGCGGGTGTCTTTGCGGCGGCGACTTTCGCCGGCGGCGTCGCCAGCAGCAGCTGGAGAAAGCAATTCGTGGTCGCAGTATTATCGGCACGTGGCTGAATGTTGTGGGCCCGCATCGACGCCGTGCCATAATCACCGGCGCGTGACGACGACGACGACGGCGGCGGCGACGCCGTAGAAAAGAAAGCGGCGCTGGCGGCGTGCAGGTGGAGTAAGCAGCGTCAAGGTTGGGATCGCCGCGATGGGACACACTGCGCGGATTTGCCGGCTTAGTTGTTCGGCGTCGGTGCGACGCACGCGATCTCTCGTCTCGCTCGCCGTCCGTGTCGCATTTGCTGTTCGTTAATGCATGCACACCATTTATTGCTCGCTGGAAAAACTCGCTCGAGGCGCACGCGAGCGGCGAGACAGTTGAGGACACCGTTGTTCGATCGCCACCTTTCATTTCGGGATATTCGACGCACGAATGCGACTGAAGAGTGCGGCGCGCACATAACGCCCCCGAGAAGTTTACATCGTCGGCGAGGAGACCAGGTGAGAAAACTTGCACGCCACTTTTCTTTGCTCGCCGGACGACGCGGAAAACGCGGAAGGTCAATGGTATTTTTAGCGAATGTCACGGCCAAAGTAATACAAACAGGCTAGATCAATAGCACACAATGCACAGTTAGATAGCTCGACCGCCGTGGTGGCACCGAAATCCACACGATTGAACGATATATTACACAATCGGCTACTGGAAATCATTGCGATTGCATATTCACATCAAGTCACGTCAGCAGCGACCGGAAGCGTGAGGAAATTCGATGGGTGTCGACAGCGAAACAAAACGGCAAACGGAAAGTCGCTGGAGCTGTAAATGATTCGTTTACAGTTCGTTTGCGGAACATGTCCTGTGCCCTGTCGCATTGCTAAATTCGTCACTTCTGCGTGCGTTTGTCCGGCGCGCACGTGATTGGGTTTTCCTCGCGTTGGCCGCGGTAGCGCAGACGCCTGGACCTTGACCTAGAGTGCGCACGAATGACGGTCAATGGGTCAAGCAAGAAAACGCTCCGCACGGCTAGCATGAAAGAGGATAGACCGACACGGAGTTGAGACGCACTTGCTGGCTTGCTGGCAACTTTCTACGTCCGTTCGATGAGGAACCGGGATTGCGTCGAGAATGCGTTTGCGAACTTTACGCAGGAAGAATTCGAGCCATCCAATTGCCCATTGCTCTTGAAACTGGAAACTTTTAAAGCTTTGCTTCCGTTTACCTAAACCGACTTTGTCTAACACTATATAAATACTAATTAAATTTGATTGATTAACCAAAATGTTTAAATTGCGCTCTACGCATGTTTACTCTCTGTATTGTGAGAATTAAATTAAAGCATGTGAAATGTACCTTGTAACAGATGGGGAAACTTTATGTTATAACTGCAGTACTGTTTTCAGTATTCCGAAAATATTCAAGTATTCAAGGCGACCTCAGAATTGGGGTGTACGGCTCTTTTTATCAGAATGTGCCGTAATACCGTTTCAATACGGCTTTTTGAGTACACGTATAGTCACTTCACGTTAAACTTGCTTTTGCTTTAACAACATTACATAACAATCTCAGCACGGAACTTCCTAAACCGAGTGAGGTCTTCACAGAAGATTAACTAATTAAAATAGTTACCTATTGTTCATTAATATAAATCCTGTTTGTTATGCACGGCCATTATGTTGCATAAATATCACACATTTATCTACCAAAATGATATGCTTGCTTTTTTCCACGCACAACTGTAACTTCAAGAGAATCTCTATACTATAGAGTCACCAACTATGACGCATATTGAGCAATGTCTTTCAATTTTACGCAATACAAAATTCCAGTGCAATTCATTTAGAATGAGGCAACTGAACTATGGACTGGCCAAACGTTAGAATGCAGATTGTAGACGACAACGAAGATTAAATATTCTATAAGCTGAATCATAATCGTGGGTTATTAAACCTTTTATTCGTCTAATACTCATTTGGCAGCTTACGAGCTTTCGTACAAAACAAGTCTCGACGATAATCCGACTTTCAATTCTGACGAGCACCAAAAATTTATGCTTGCGACTTGAATGGCTAACGATCCCTCGCAGTGGGGTGCATCCTTTTCTATAGAGTCGGCTAATAGCAGCCAATTAGTCGCGCACCAAATCTACGAACAGACCTATTACGGGAAATTTACTAAGTACTAAGTACTAAGAACTTGCGATAACTGTCTTTCAGTCTATCTATTTTTATAATATATACAGTACTGCTCCGGAAGATCTTGCCAAACGTTTCTCGGTTTAACAATCTACGTTAGTGTTCGAGAAAACACGGTAATTCAATTAGGTGAGATTTTCTCGATCCAGATTCAGAATGAAGAGACTACGGGTGTTTTGCCTACTGGCATTGATGCGATGCGCAACGGGGCAAGAGCAAGACGATGATCGAGTGATCGATCCCACCGTCGGTTTGGAAGCTAGCAAAATCACTTTCAAGGATAGCTCCATTGCCGAACAGCGAAACTATCAGCCCACCATTCACAACTACAATACGGATCCGCAAGTAGGCACCGCGGAGACTCTGCAGTTGAACTTCAAGTACCACAACTATGAGCAGATGACAAAGTACTTACGGGCAATGAGTTCGCGATATCCCTCGCTTACCGCCTTGTATTCTATCGGCAAATCCGTCCAAGGTAAGCTGCTTACTCCATCAGTCAGTCTAGAGGGATAGATGATGCTAAGATCTAAAGTTTTGCAGGACGAGATTTGTGGGTGATGGTGGTCTCCGCCTCGCCGTACGAGCACATGATTGGCAAGCCGGATGTGAAATACATCGGTAACATTCACGGCAATGAAGCAGTTAGTCGCGAGGTTCTCCTGCAGCTGATCCACGTGAGTTTGGTGCTTTTCGTCCCGATTCGATCGCTGATTGTTCGCCTCCGTCTTATAGTATCTGACCACCAACTACAATAGCGACGCGTACATCCGCTGGCTGCTGGAGAACACGCGCATCCACATTCTGCCCTCGATGAATCCCGATGGATTCGAGGTGAGCAAGGAGGGCACCTGCGAGGGTGGTCAGGGCCGGTACAACGCACGCGGCTTCGACCTCAATCGCAATTTCCCGGACTACTTCAAGCAGAACAATAAGCGCGCCCAGCCAGAGACCGACGCCGTCAAAGAGTGGGTGTCCAAGATTCAGTTTGTGCTCTCAGGCAGTCTGCACGGGGGAGCGCTGGTCGCCAGTTACCCGTTTGACAACACGCCCAACTCGCGTAAGTCTGCGCATAAACTACTCATGTGTCCTGCGCTTCACATATGTTGATTTGCATGCTGCGAAGGAATGTGCCGGTCATCCGCGTTATGCTCCTGTAAGGCCGTCATACGCGTGCCAAACCAGACGTGGTTTGGCGCAGCGCACAGACGATAACATATCCTGGTCTAGTGTTCCAGGCGTACTCCTCGTCCCCGTCGCTAACGCCTGATGATGATGTCTTCAAGCATCTGTCTATGACATATTCGACCAATCATGCGAAAATGAGCCGCAACGTCGCATGCAAATCAACTGCGCCATCCTTCAATAAGGTAGTGTGCTTTCACAAAACTATTCTCACATGATATTCTCGCCCCTTCATTCGCTTCACTACAAAATGTTACGGTTGTGAGTACTTGTCCTTCTAACCTGAAAATTTCGCTTGACCTGAATTGTAACCGTCTGATTTGATGCAGGGCATCACCAATGGTGCGGCGTGGTATCCACTCACCGGAGGAATGCAAGATTACAACTATGTCTGGTTCGGTTGCATGGAAATCACGCTTGAGATTTCTTGCTGCAAGTTCCCACCGGCGAGCGAATTGCCAAGATACTGGGAGGACAACAAAATGGTAGCCGTCCTCATTTTCCAGCTGGGTTTCGTGTAAACGTGTAGCGTACTTGTGTAGGCACTCATCAAGTTCCTCGCCGAAGCCCATCGCGGCGTGCACGGCTTTGTCATGGACGAGAACGGCAATCCTGTCGAGAAAGCATCCCTCAAGATTAAATCCCGCGACGTTGGCTTCCAGACGACCAAGTACGGCGAGTTCTGGCGCATTCTGCTTCCCGGTATCTACAAATTAGAGGTATACCACGTCGGCGCAGATACATTTCATGCACGATTACTATGTCTTGGCGTCTGCTTCAGGTCTACGCCGATGGTTACGTACCTAAGGAACAAGAATTCATGGTCATCGACGAGCATCCTACCCTCCTCAACGTGACCCTACATCCTGCCAAGGTAGGTTAGATTAGTCACGTGACCATTCAGAGATCAGGGCTCATTAATTAAGAGGTAACTTGCATGCTCCTAGCCGTATGCATTTTCGAACAATATAGGTATTATAGAGGAAACGGTAGATATTCGTAAGATTGATTAATTATTTTTGATTGAAACTTCATCGTTGTTTGGCGTACGTTTAATGGTGATCGAAAGCGTATAGAAACATTATTAAGCAGCCTTAAATATTTTAGAGCTTTTCAAACATGCCGCGATAAATGTTGTTCCCACATATATCAAGCTGCAATCTTGCTTTATAATCCTTAACATCTCGTTACGGAATGCGGTACACTTTGGGAATTTAACTTAGTTCAGATTAGTTCTTTTTCGTGTACTAGATCTTAATCAACGTCAATTTGATGCATTTCGAGATTGCTTTCTCTTCGCTGTGAATCAGTTTGAAAAGCTCTGCCCTGCTTATTCTGATATAGTTTAAATGACTGCATCTGTTGTATATACCTTTCCAGTTCGGCCAGCATTTTAACAAACTGGTGACGTCACCCTCTCTCAGCATGATACCAAAACAACCGGCACATAACATTAAAGAACCCACACGCCACACTTTCGTCGATGAGTTCACCTTCCCCAGAGAGTAAAGCTACCGTAGCTACCAAGAAAGTAACCATTGCGCTAGACGATCTGGACGATTTGTTTGTAAATAAGTATGTCGAGCTGCGCAATCTAGTTGAGAGACGTTGTTATAGTGCATAGATGTAATAGTATTGGTTTTGCAATGTTCGGAATGCAGTCCACGCACACGTAAGTACGTGCCCGAGCTAAAACGAGATTGCAGGAATGTGTAGATGCTCGTAGCGAAATGCGTTGATTAAAGCCGTTTCCGGAATAGATCGACTCTTAATGCAATGTGCACATCCACCACCCGTTCGGCATCCTTCCGCGTCTGAACGCAGCGAGGATCGGTGCTAATGCGCTTGTGATGCATGTTTAGAGGCGTGAGGGGCCCTTCTATCGGCCGGGGCCGAACCAACCCAGCTACATGCAGCAGTCGGTGTACCATCGCGGCCCACCGCAGCACCTGCCACATCTGCACCCGCCGCAGCAGGAAGCCGCTCAGTCCGGCATCTTCTCCACTATCAGCAATGGGTTCAATAGTTTCGTCAGCAATATCTTCGGCTAAGCGCATTAGCAAAACAGGAGGAGGAGGAACTAGTGTAGTTATTTATTATACCTATGTGTGATTGTGCTACGATGCACTGCGCTTGATTATGTATGCAATGATAATGTTACGGTTTGCCTGCGAATATTGGGCGGTTGTCGTGTTCGATGTTGCCGATCTCATGTTCGCTGGCGTTTTTCTTTCGCACAACCAGGAGTTCAACGTTGTGAGCGTCGAGCCTGGCGTATCCCTGCAAACTAGACGGTTTTATAATAATCCATGTTGATGTTAACAAATAAAACTTTCAAATACAATAAGTGTCCAGAGAGCTCTGAGTTTTTTTCTTTGCACTAAATTTCAATGGGACGCTTTTCAATTTCATGCAAATATTAAACAAATGCGAATTCTTGATTTAGCCATTGTTTAAGTATAGGACTTATATACGAATCAACTTGTGAATGATATGTAAATATTTTCGGCTTGAGTGAGTAAAAAGATTGTTTCAATTAATCCATTTATCTGGAGTTTGTGTTTGTTAGATCATAAGTACTACAAATTAATATTTAGTTCCTATTTCGTATGCATTAACTCGTTAATCCGATAATCGTTAATTAAGAAGTTAACAATCTGCTTATCGGATTAACTTTTAAGTTAGTTTCGAAAATGTTTGCGCTTATGTTAATTTCTATTAACTTTAGTTCGTTACATTACTCTAGTGGTCGGCAAACTTGCAATACAAAGATCGAAATATGTTAACGCAAATGTTAACGGTAAACTTGGGTTAAATTTTCGAGAATTGTTAAAAGTTACATTAACTATTAACGAGGTTAACTTTTTAAGTAACGTTCTCTAGGAATATTATGGATACTGTGAGTTTCTTTGACCACTTTAATCCATTTTATAACATAGCGCGCAATCTCTTGTCGAGGAAACCAAGCTTCATCACTAACGTTTGGCACCGTTTGGCACTTGTCACTTGTCGCCCTTGCCGTCGTCGCCATTCCGCAGTGCGCCTGACCGAAATTGTACGTTGCCGTCGGTGTTGGCGATTGTACCGGAAACAACTTTGCACCGGAATCATGGGTTTCGGCGAATACCCGGCAGATTACAACCCGAAGGTACATGGACCTTACGATCCAGCTCGCTTTTACGGCAAACGTAAGTCTCCCCAAAGGGAATGCATGTCGACCCCAGTGAGCGATCGATCTGATATGCCTTTAGATGTTATATAAGGTTTTCAATGTAACGTTTGCTTGTCCTCTGAAAGTTGATTTCTTTCAGCGGATACTCCCTTCGGACAAGTGAAGATCGGCGAATTGATGCAATGGATTGGGCGGCGTAACAAGTCTCCACAGGCAATGGCTGGAGCTTGCAGCAGAGGTGAGTGTATATTGCCTATTTCACACACTTGTTATGCAATTCAATTCTTTCATTTATTGCATTACATTGGATATACAATTCTTCAATGTATTGTATGTGTTCCAGCTTGGTGGAGATGGCAACATAAGTATGTACAGCCAAAGCGTTCAGGTGTTGCCCCATTTTTCCAGCTCACCACTGTAGGAATGTTTGTTTTCTATGTGCTGAACACTAATAGGTTGGCCAAGCATAAGAACTACAAATATCACTAAGCCCATGATTCGAGAATGGATTGTAAAAGCATATTGCTAAATGTTGTAGTCCTTCATGCATTAATTTTTCAACTAATCAAATTTGAAAATGTAATGTGTATTGTAATTCAGCCCTAAATAATATAAAAATAAACAGCATAAGCAGTTTTATTAATTGTCATAGGATAATGACTAAATTTTCATGCATGAAGTCCTATGAAATCAAGGGAGAGAAGTATTAGGAATGAGGAAGTATCTACTTGTATGGATGTGGAGTATGTAAAGGTATGGTAGGTTATTAATCATCTTGTCTATATCTAGAAGTCAATATGGCTATGATAATTCAATTGCTTGTCATCTTTTATAAAGAAGAATGAGGGTTGCACGGAGTTGATTGGTAAAGTTTGGCTGTGTGGAGTTAAACTTCTACACTGACTTGAAAACAATCTGATGGCATTGAGTACCTGACCTTTTGTAAGTTCTGAGCATATTAAAACTTATTAGTATGGGTTGGTAAATATCTAGCAGCAGAAACACCATAAAGGTAAGTTGTCATGTGGTGTGCAGCAGTTGGGAGTGCAGATTATGGAAAATAGATTGCATGAAGGCCAAGCGCTATCGCAATAATGTTGGACTACGAGACGTTTCCTTTGATTACAAAACGATTACGCCTTGTTTAATTAAAGTGCAATTGTTGTCTAAAACTTTTGAAAACCAATAGGTTCGCTGGGCAAAATTAATTGTCTGAGCTCTATTCTACTTTACAGTTTTAGGAATACATTATTAAATATATCTTCGATCTTTTAAGCAATTTATCACATACAATCATTGGCACTGTGCATCAGAAAGCAAGTGCATTCTTAATACATATAGATCTAAACTCCATTCATGAACTATGATTCCAAATATTAATTATTTCATGTAGTCGTACTTGTCGTTGTTGATTAAGTTTGTAGAGCCACTCCAGTAATGCCGACCGTGCCGTCGTATGTTACACCATAAGCGAAATGTGAGAAAATAGAGAGTCTCCACCGCAGAAAGGAATGAGAAGCCGATGAAGAGACCGAGCAGTCCCCCGCAACTAGCGAGAAAGTCTGTTAAGCCATAGAGTTCGTTACGAGTGGAGGTAATGAACTGCATTTCCTTGAAGAATATGCTTAAATGAGTAATTTGAATTCTAAAAAACGGGCAGCAATTAATCAACATTTCGGAGAGTCTGGCTGTTGTATGCAATTACCCTGGGGACTCGGACATATTTGTTTTGTACGCTTGCAACATGGCGGACCAGTTAAAATGTGCTTGCGACATTTCCGCATTGTACGTGAGCGATGTACATGCTGGGAGACAGTCGCATTCGATCGTCGTATTGGTATCAAGCGAATCGCCGCCTCCAAGACCTTTGATCACTTGTTTAGCGAGCAAGCTTCCTTAAAAGAAGGAATTACGTTACTGGTTATATGAATCGAGCTGATAGTACTGTATACTTCGGGCTTCCGCCATACATTCAATACTACCGCTGCCACATAATTGCGTGAGCTCATCATCTGCACAAAGAGCATTCGAAAGTTTGATCTCAATCGCATTTGCACTGCCGCTTTAATACGTACGTGGCATGCTGTAAGCTACACACCCGCACACGCTAAGCGTGTAATTTGTGAGGCATTCCGCCTCGCAGTTCTGCTGCGTGTAATTCTTGTAGAACGCGAGTTCACGTTCGGTGCCAAAATAGCACTTCCTGCGGCGTGGGTTGTAGTCCCGCAGACTCTCCGAGGTGGTTATCATGTCGGGTTTAACAGTGACGATGATCTCCTGATTTAACGGTGCCCGGAAATACTGCGTCGCAATGCGAGGAACTTCGCCAGGGTGATGGAAGAGAACCTGGAGGAGCGTACATCGGGTCGCTGCACTCTATTTCCACAACCATACTTACCTTGAAACCCTGTACGGGCCCCTTGCAAATGAAATCCACGTCCTGTTGGAAGGCGCGTAGAGATATCGAAAGTCCAGCGCTTTGGCCAGCTGACAAGGCTCGATTGGGAAAGGTGTCTTTTCCGGCACGCTGTGAATATCCATATTCCAAAGTCCATCCGTGTCGGTCCCAGCTGTGGTGCGAGAATTGCTTGTGATGGGCGACCCTCCTCGTGTAAATGTCGTCGCGATCTAACATGTTGAACGTGTAGCACACACCTTCCTCAGTGAGCACCGGTGTGAACAGCGCGTCGCAAGTGTAATCCTCATTCGCCCATTTGCAGCTGTGAAAGGTTTCCTCGAAGGGCGGTGCGACGGAGGCGAGGAAGTCAATGGTTTCGTAGTCTGTCGTTGCATTGCCGTCCGTGTCCAGGTGCGGATCGCAGACGAGTGCGACGGCGTGATAACGTCTCAATCTATTCAAATCGCAATTCAGATGCAAGGGATCGTGCGCGGTGCAATTGATGCTTACTCGTCCAGAGTCATGTTGGCTGGTGCATTTTGGTACTGGTGAAAATACTCGGTGAAGTTGAACACGCGTTGACGACTTTTCGTCTCCGGGCAGATAGTGACTGCTGGAAAGGGGATTTCCCAAACTGGCGTGGGACTCTGTGCGAAGCTAACGATCACTGGGCTGCTTTCCCACTTGCGGTAAGTTTTCAAGATCAAATCCACACAGAGATACAACGAGACGACAAACACAACAAACCACCACAATCTAAGCGATGCAATATATCAAATTCAGGTAAATTCAGGTATTATTCGTGATATCGCTACGTACCTCTCGACAGCACTGCGCTTCTTTTCTCCCAAATATCTCACTCCGTGCAAACTTGTATTTTCTGTGTATTCCGTCACATAATTGCCCAAGTTTTTGACAAATCCTGGATAATTCTTCGTCGATATGTTTTTGCGCTGAAAGGATAGACGAACGCTTTTCCTAACATCCTTGCTCTCTTTCTGCTTGAAGTTATCGTCGCTTGCAGGACTCTTAGCATCCATTGCGAACGATTCAACATTTGCCATTTACTGCGTTCGCTGTTTGCTATCCACGGGACTAGTTGGCTTCCTGCTTTTATAGTAGAGCTACGGTACGGTCCTTCTCCCAGTGGAAAACGAAGGGTTGGGCAATTTATTCCCTGCATGCCTCTTTATTAAATAACTGCGTGGGACAGGTGACAAGCCTTTACAATATAGATATTCAGCAACATATTATGACCCGATATGGATCATTTCTATTTAGCGAATAGCAGAAAATTAGACAACTAATTACTAGCGACTTTAATTAAAACTACGCAGAAATTAATCCTGCGAATTAGATCATTCATATGCGTGAAATATTAATCACTTCACAAGACCCTATTTTGGGTAAAATAAAATGATATTCATTTCGTTGCGCTTCATGATTAATGGTTTTTGCAATATAAACTCACATTTTCTACAAATATTCGATTCTATAACGAAATCATTTGAATCAAGCCTTACCATTAGGCATGCGGTTATTTGGCTAGCAATTTTTGAATTTCAAGGAAACTTTTTCCTTTTGTCTCGGGTAAAACCCAAATAATGAATACAATGGTTAGTGAGGCCATTACGCTCGCAATCCAATACGTTGGCGCGGCGCCGATTCGGTCTTCCAGCAACGGAAAGAGGAACAAGACGGTGAATGCGACGACATTATTTATAAACAGCGAGATGGTGGAGATGACGTTTTTGGCGTTCTCGGGCAAGACTTCGCCGATTACCACGAAGCTGACGGAGCCGACACCAATCGCGAATGCTACGATGAAGACCAGAATGCAGAGGAGAGGCAGCCAGGAGAGCGCTTGCACGTCGACGCCCGTGTTCTTCAGGTGGAAGAAAACGCCCAGCACGACGAGGCTGGCGGTGATGAGCGTTTGGCCGAGCACGAGCAGGATCTTCCTGCCGCACCGGTCGACGACGAACGGGATTATATGCAGCGTGATCAACTGCAGTAGTGCCACGTACACGGAGGACATATGCGGCGAAATGCCCGCCTCGCTGTTGGCGAAAATCGTCTCCATGTACGAGAGCACCGGGTTGACGATCGACACCTGGATGGAGACCATTAGACCGGCGGCGATGAGGAGCGCCCGCCGCAAGACACCCTTTGCCAGCAGCTGTCGGTAGTCCAGGGGGGCGCGTTTCATCGCGATGCACTGCGCGATCTCGTCCAGCTCCTCTGCCAGCTGCTTGGAGTTGCGCGCTGGACGGAGGCGTGCGAGTGCCCGTTCAGCCGCCTCCAGCTCGCCTTTGTCGACCATGTGGAACGGACTCTCCTCGACGAAGACGCCGATGAGCACGAACGTGGTGACCGGGAACGCCAGGTTGATGTACTGGAAGGTCGTGAAGGCGACGAGGGGGCCGACGGAGTAGTCGTAGACCTGGCCGACGGCGAGGAAGATCGAGAAGAAGCAGCCGAGTGCGCCGCGACGCTCCTTGCTGGAGATCTCGCCGACGTACACTGGCACCACCTGCAGGTAGCGATATGGTTAGGTATGAAACAGAAAGCATGGGTACTTTTGTCGTGTCCCTACCTGCAGGATGGAGCCGAGCGTGCAGCCGTTCAGCACGCGTGCGACGTAGAAGGCCGCGAGGCTGGTCGTAAGCGCAAACAGCAGGTAGGCGATCATCGCCGGCACCAGCATGATCATTAGGCAGCGCTTGCGGCCGAGTTTGCGAACGAGCGCCATCGCCATGCCGTTGCCGAACATCGCGCCGACGAAGAGGAACGCCACCAGCCAGGACTTCTGCGACAAGTCGATGGGCGCTGGTAGTGGGTTGGAGGCCTCTCCCTTCGTGCCATCCAAGGACGGGATCGACGGCGCCGCCCACGAGAACGTCCCTCCGGCGAGGAACGCCATCATGTTCACTGAACCATGACCGGGACAGTCACCGTGCCCGTCGGAGGCTAGGCAGGTGTCGTAGTGCCG
>JAODFX010215012.1:0-34540 GCA_027580035.1 Dorylogaster longipes
TCGCTCATCATCGGCTTATCTCGCCGCCCGCGCCGCCGTCTTTCGCTAATTGTATTCATATTGCAAATTACAATATTGTGTCGGCGGCGACGGCGGCGGCTGTGCAGCTGCGTCGCAAATTCATTAAGTGCCGCCTCAGTGGCGAAATAAAACACGCGACGCGCATCGCCAGCTGCCGCCGCATTCGCCAACATTCGCCGAGATTAAACTATGCGCAAATTTCTAATGTTATTATTTATTTAAGCTCGCAAAGCCAAACTTGCCACAAAGATATCGCCGCGCCGAGTTTAGATTAATTTTCATAGATTACTCTGGGTGCGCACCGCTTGTCTCAACTAATCAATTAATTTTTAAGCAGGGTGTACAAGTATACTTTTCATGTCAACTACTAACACAAATGAGTGTCAATTACTAGAAAGAATAGGCATTGTTAACTAAAAATTTAGAATGAAATAAATAGGCAAAAAAGTTCGATTTTACATGTCAACTACTAGTACAGGTGAATGTCAATTACTAAAAGGAAGAGGAATTTATCTGATTGTTAACTAGAAATATTGAAATAAAAAGAGGGAATAATCAAATTTTGCATGTCAATTACTAATACAGATTAGTGTTAATTACTAAAAGAATAAGGAATTGATGGCATTTTTTAACTAGAAATATAAAATGAAATAAAAGGGCAGAATAATCCATGTTTGCATGTCAGCTACTAGTACAGATGCGCATGTCAATTACTAGAAGAAGAAAAAGATTTATTGCGCTGTTATGTAGGAATGTAGAAGGAAATAAAAATTACAAAATAATCCAATATTTACAAATATTCATGAAGCGGTGATTTATAAATATTGAATTTCGCACCGCGCTGGTTTGTTGATTAAGCTTCGTGGGCGTCGTAAGTGTCGATGATGAAATTACATCGACGCTGTGCGGAAAATCGTTTGCGTGGCGATGTATTCATGCCGCCGCCGCTGCTCATCTACATTTTATCGCCGCACCATCGCCGCCAGTCTGTTTATCGCTGCCGTCTGTTTTCGTTCGCCTTGCGCGTATTAATAACTCCGCGCGACGCAATAACGCTCGGTGGCGGAGGCGCCGGGAGGCCCCGTCGGGCCTACATGCAAGCAGCGGGGGCGCGGTGAGCAGCGCTTCAAGCGTTCTGCCATCGTTGAATCTTGCTCGTTTATGGCAATCTACTCGCAGGCCGACGATGATTGCACGCAAGCAAGCACTTGCCGAAGCGTATAGTATTTGCATGCGTGCTTTGGTTGTCGCTCTTCAAATAGATACTTCATCATTGTCGAAGCGAACATTTGCCCATTGTTGGGTTTATGGTATTTTGGGGTTGTTACATCAGAAGTGGGAAAAGCGTCTTCCTTTCTAGCACTCTCGCGTATTCATTCACCGCTTGTTGCATTGGGATTTTTTATGTGCGCTTTTATTCGTCCCCCTCGTCGTCTTAAATTTGGCCGCCATTGTAATCGCACGCCTCTAACAATGTAGCGCACGCCGTTAAACCCCAACAAGACATGCGCACGCAATCCGCAATAAGCCGCAACAATGTCGAGTAAAGAATCTCGTTATTACACAAGAAATGGCGTCTAATATATTTCAATTTAATATATTTCAATTTAAGTATGAAAGACTCATGGCACTGCAAAGGCGTTCAGTACATTCGAATTCTAACTCACATTTACATTTTTACAATTTTGAAAAGCAAAATAATATTTTAATTCCACGTTGGCAAAATTTGGTTTACCTTTTTAATTATAGATGGCGCTACGTGATACTGTTACAAAACAATTTAAAAAGGGTTAAAGAGAGAGATTGAAGCAATACTTTATTCAATTTAAGTAACGAGCAAAGATTCTCTTTAAGAAACTTGTGCGTGCATTTGGCCGCTTGCAGTATTTCATCCCTAATTTGATGCGGATGCAGTGCACACATTCCGCTCCCTAGCCTCTAATAACTCCCCGTTATGAATCTGGTGTTTGCAGTAGAAATACACTCATCAATTCGTGATACCTGCATCTTGAACGTCGGATGTGTGCACGTCTTCCCACATCCACGCGTTTGCCCAACTTTGCTCGACATTGCCTCCGACAGATCAAATTCAGTCCGGTTTCGTGCAATTCGATCGTAAAAGTTACGTAAATCGCATTTGCGGAACCGCGCGCGTGCCGCTGCAAAAGAAGCAACCGTTTCGGACTTTTCTTTGTTTCCATATCTATTTCAGATTCACTTATGCCGTCGAGAATTGGGAAAATTGAAAAACTGACCAAGAGTAGACTATCGACGTGCTTATTTAACATTAGGGAACTTAGAAAACAAAGCGAGAAGAATAAAATCCTTCTTTCTATTGGCTTAACGCATAATACTAAAAGTGCTTTATGTAACGCCATCTGGGAAGTAAGTTTGGAAACACTGCACATATGTGAGCATCGCTTCAAGATGGATGCTCGTGCATGCATTTGTTTTTAAGATTACTATTGCAATTAACTAACGAACATCGCAACAAATTATTATGTTATTGAAAAACACAAAGATTTTATTTCAATATCAGCCTTTCACTTTTCGTTTATGTTGATTTTGCACAATTTACTATCTTAAACTATTAAAATGCAATTCGTTGCAACGAATAAAATCAAAATGTTTTCTTATGTACTCACGTAGTTGTTGCGGAGATGATTCCAAATCGATGCCATCTCATCTGGATGTTGTTTCGGCAGGATGCTGGACGCGCATGCCCAGGATGCAGATCGATGCGAACGCCGCCGCCCTTCGCGCAGCATCCACACGAGAGATGAGATCGCGGTGGGCGTAACGCCAGCAAGCTGCATCGTCAAGATGTCGTCGGCGACGAGGTGCAGCAGCTTGCTGCTCCTGCTCGTTTTCCTGCTCGCCAGCATCATCCCGGACGCCAGATGTGATTGTAAGCATGAGTGAGATAACGCTTTCCACTTGAATCATCGTTGATCGTCTACGTCCGCAGCAAACGTGATGCAGATCGAAGCGAATCCGGACGCGAAGCGTCTCTACGACGACCTGCTGAGCAACTACAATCGGCTCATTCGGCCGGTGATCAACCACACAGAGACGCTCACCGTCTGGCTGAGCCTTAAGCTCTCGCAGCTCATCGAGATGAACCTCAAGAACCAGATCATGACGACGAACCTTTGGGTGGTGCAGGTATTCTGCAAGCCCTCTCACGAATTCCACACTAATCGTTCTCTTTGGCTGGTTAGAAATGGAGCGACTACAAGCTGCGTTGGGATCCGGAAGAGTACGGAGGCGTTGAGATGCTGTACGTGCCCTCCGAGCATATTTGGTTGCCTGACATTGTTCTCTTCAACAAGTAAGCGAATGAGTAGAGTTTGAAGGACAGCCAACGACAAGTTCGACCCAATTGCAGTGCAGATGGAAACTATGAGGTCACCTTGATGACCAAGGCGACTCTTTCGTACACTGGCGAAGTGGTCTGGAAGCCACCGTCCATCTACAAGTCGTCCTGCGAGATCAACGTGCAATACTTCCCCTTTGATGAGCAGAGCTGCTTGATGCGCTTCGGTTCTTGGACCTACAATGGCTTGCAGGTTGTGATTGCTATCCACTGCCCTCCTTAGCAACTCTTCAGCCTTTGTTTCTAGGTCGACCTGAAGCACTGGGACCAGCAATCGGGCAGCAACATCGTCAAGATCGGTATTGACCTCTCCGAGTTCTACTTGTCGGTTGAGTGGGACTTGCTCGCCGTGCCAGCGACGCGCAACGAGGAGTACCGGGAGTGCTGTCCGGAACCTTTTACAGACATCACCTTCAAGATCACAATGCGTCGCAAGACATTGTTCTACACCGTCAATTTGATCATCCCCTGCGTTGGCATCACGTTCCTCACCGTGCTGGTCTTCTACTTGCCGTCCGAGTCCGGCGAAAAGACAACGCTCTGCGTCAGCATCCTGCTCTCCCTCACCGTTTTCTTCCTGCTGCTGGCGGAGATCATTCCGCCGACGTCACTCGCCGTCCCGCTGCTCGGCAAGTACCTGCTCTTCACGATGAGCCTAGTGACACTTTCTATTTGGGTGACGGTCTGCGTGCTCAACGTCTACTTCCGGTTAGTTGAACTGTGTTTTCTAGCCTGGAGGGACAAAAGATGTATTAGTCAAATGTATTTGCGACAGGTCACCATCCACACACAAAATGTCGCCCTGGGTGCGCAAGATCTTCCTCGAATTCATGCCAAAGATACTCATCATGCGGCGAACCACGTATTCGATTCCGGAATACGATGATAATCAACCACCGCGTGGTTACACCAACGAAATGGAAATGCAGTACGTAGGAAACACATATGCGGCGTAGCTAGGACTAGGGATTGGGAGCATTGTGGGACTAATTAACTTTTTTGTGCTGTGGAAATGGTCTATAAGGCTGAACATGGACGAACCGTTCACAACGGATTTTAAGATTACTACCAGGGAGCCAAGTTTCGTGCTGCAGAATCAGGAGGACGAGAAAATCAAGGCACATTCATCCAGTAAGTTGATCAATCACAATTTTTTTGCATTATAGTCAAATATGAGGATAAATATGGATTATGCATTAGCAAACGGTAAATCAATGACCTATTCATCGCCGCTTGGCTGGAAACAAATATTAGAGAAATTGATTTAGTTCATTCTATATTCCACTTTCTATTGCGATTATTGCTTTAGCAAGACGATATTTGGGATATTTAACCCACTATCAATATTCATTTCTGCTCATGTCAGCTTGAACTAAAAAATACGATATTTATAAATGTTTATTGGCCAATTATTGGTTAAGCAGAAAAATCTACTAAAAGCTGTTTTCTTGGCTCAGAAATTGATTATAGTTTGCGTTGTTGCACAGTGTCTGGCTCGTCGCCGATGACGCCCAAGATCCTCTCCTCGAACGTGCTCGCCGCGCTGCAGGGCGTGCGTTTCATCGCGCAGCACATCCGCGACGCCGACAAGGACAACGAGGTAGAGTACATGTTAACATTCTGCATTCCTCGGCGTTGAACTGGAAGTTGCGCGCTTATGGGGTTTGTTGCGCAGGTGGTGGAGGACTGGAAGTTCGTGTCGATGGTGCTCGACCGCTTCTTCCTCTGGCTGTTCACGCTCGCGTGCATCGGCGGCACGTGCGGCATCATCTTCCAGGCGCCGAGCCTCTACGATACGCGCGTGCCCGTCGACCCGCAGCTCACCGAGATTCCGCTCACGAAGCTCTTCCAGCTGCCGCCGTCGCACGTCCCAATGCAGTAGGCATGTTTGAACAAGATTTGAACTTGTTGATTTCAATGCGCTCTTGTTTTGGTTAAGTCTTACCAGAACAAACCGTTTTCACAAATGTAAACTATGGCAAAACTGCATACTAATCAGTTATATCGTTGCATCGACTTTTATTGTACGCCCAGATTAAGAATCGACCTGTGAGAGTATACACACGGTGCTCAATGCACAATTCACAAATATTACGTTTTCCATTAACGAGAACTTAATGTTCTTCCATTGTTATTCATGCATATGCCATTGTTCGATAATGCAGTAGCAGGCGAAGTGGAAATTCAATATGGTCAAGTATTGTTTTCGAATCGTGAAATATTGAAGTCATTTCGTTATGGAATGGATTCATTATGGTTATAAACTATATTCGATTATGTACTTAAATATTTTCCACGTTGAATGTTGGCGTAAATATTGAATTTCTATGGATACATTGTTGTATTTTAAATATTTCTTTCTATTTAACGTTTATAAATATTCTTAATAAAAATGTTTCGATTCCTCATCAATATAGTTTATCGAGGTGCTTATTGACCAGTCTGATATGATGGAAATGATGGAAATTAAGGCAAATGTCTCAAACATCGTCATGCAATATGCATTATGCTTATGTTATATTTCTCAGTGGTTAGGATTAGTAAAGATATTAGACGTAGTTGTAGGAGCTGCAGGTGGGCGGCGGAACGCGCAGCAGGCTGCAGACGACCTGCTCGAGGTTGCGCGTGGCGCTCGCCTCCAGCGCGCTGTCGAAGATGCCGTTGAACATCAGCAGCGGCACGTAGTGCACGCGCGGCTCGTTCGTGTACGTGCGCCGCCCGTACTCCACCTCCAGCGTGGTGGCGTCGTTCTGCATGCACTCCTGGTGCTCGCGCAACGACAACTCCGCCATGCCGAGACACTGCGCGCAAACAATGTGTCAATTATCCTAATCCTTGCAACGATTACGTAACTCAATATTTATTCACATCATTTGCATGCATGTCTATTAATAGCGTCACGAAAGCTAAACAAATTGTTGTAAATGTCCCAAATATAGTCCTACTACGACGATATTTGTAATAGAAAGTCGGATATAGAATTAACCAAGTGCCTTTTTTAGTCCCAATTGTTATAACTTAACGAATCATTGTAATTCTTTACCTCTTCTTTCGTTATTACCAATAACGATTAGGAATCATTGGCACTATCGATAGCATCGAAATCACTGCTTACATCACAAATATAAATATCATAAATTTTCCAGGTAGTTTGAAAATTAAATATAACTGTAATTTGCAAACGGGTGAGATTTTCGAAATGACGATAAATGTGACACTGACGATATTTGAATTTTAGATTTAGATTTTAGATTTAGATTTTTAGATTCTAGAGCAAAAGAATATTTTACAAATAGCTGCGCACCTTTTGGATGTCATTGTCGGTGTAATCAAGGTACATGAGACATGTGAGAGCCATCACCATACGCGCAGGATCTTTATTCCGGCCTTGCTCGATGACACACGCGTGCACACGATTCCCATAGCACTCCTTCTCACCGTGTTGGCACTTGAAGTCCCAGGTGCCATTTGGTTCGTGGGTCGTCTGCAAAAAAAAAGAAATCAAGCATTGCGTATTGGGGAATGTAGAGCTCACCTTGCAGTTGCCGAATGGGATGAGGTCCAAGTTCAAGTAGCGATGGTATTTGACGGTCGTCGGGAACAACTGCTCGACGACGAACTTGCGGCTGAAGGGGCAGTAGCTCTCGTAGAAGAGCGTCACGTTCACCTTCTCCTCGGCTGCCGCCACGCGGAGCACGTGCAGAAGCAGCAACGCGAGGCCGAAGCGTAGCATCCTGCGGCGGGACGATCAGTGGGACATCGTCTCGACGTGGAGGATGCTGCGATGCGAATGGTAATCGCCGCTGCGCTATAAATACGCCCTCATCATCTCGTCATCAATATGGGTGCCCATTTGGAGTGGATCGAAAGCGCATTACGAACAATGGTGATACGGTCGCGACGCAATCGTGTGATAAGCGCTCGTCGTCGTGGCTCTCACGATCCGCGGTGATGTTTAATTCAGCGCGGAAATGGCGCGTGCGTATTGGCTATGATTCGCGATTGTGTGCTTGGATATACCCCCCTTAGCATGCCAAAAGTAGATATTTTAATACACTACAAGGCAATTTAAAAGTTGATATGAAAAGAAAACAGATTTGAAAGTATTTTCACAGCTTTTGCACAAAAACATTTCTTTACGTATTTTAAACTTAAAATTTTGATTAATTTTTGAATTTGATATATGTTACAATAATTTATAAAAATCGTCTTCTTGCACCTGAACTTGAGAAGTTAACAAATATATACTTTTTTTGAGCCTTAGTAATACACATTTTCTTGATAGGTCACAATCTTAATAAAAATATGTTAAAATAAATGTCGGATAAAATATGTTACAAGTAAAAGAAAGAAACGTATTGTTGAGTTCGGATTTTTCTTGGCAAAAATCAAGCGCATTGTGATGCGTCAAATATCAGCGAGCAATTCTTCAAACGCCTCGACGACGTCGGCGTCGGGGGGTGGAGTATGCACTTTCCGATGGGCGTCGTGCACCGGGGGCTTGTCGTCCGAGCGGAAGCGGCGCGCCGAGTTGATGGCGAACATCATCGTCACGTAGCACGTCGCGAGAAAGAGGCACCAAAACACCAGGTTCGTGCAGAGTTCGCGTGTTGCCCACGCGCTCGCTTTGCGCCCGCCGTCCTCTTCATCTGCCCCCGGCGGCGGCGGCGCCGGCGGCGGCAGCGGCTGCGTCGTTGTCGTCGCCGTCGTTGTACTCATCGTCGTCGTCGTCGTCGTCGTCGAACTCGGCGCTTTCTTCACAACGACGCATTGTGTATTTGTGCATTTCTTACACTTCCCTTTCTTCGCCTTCGACATGCGCACACTCCTCCGACGACGCCTGTGACAGCAATGACGACGTCGACGATCCCTACGCTGTTGCGGGGCAACCGCCAGGCAGCTGGTGACAGACGGTGGCGAGAAAGTTGTCAAGCGCGTCGGCCTGCAGGTGAGGATCGTAGACGTCGCCGAAGACGATTGTCGGCACGAAGGTTATGAGTGGATCGGCGGCGAGTGTGCGCCGACCGTGCGCAAGAAGCAGCGTGTCCTTCAGGTCGCCACGCAGGCAGGCGAAGAGCTCCGACGATGATAAACTATGCTTTTGCGCACACTAAAAACACACATCGACGGAGTCCGTGAAGCAACCAAGCGAGAATTGCACTTACATTCTGTATGAAGGTGGGATTGACAAGCGAAGATCGCGAGCCACTCATGAGGCACACGAGGAAGTCGAGCTTCGACTGTTGGCTGATATCTTGTTGGTGTACGGCGCATGCTTGCACCTGGTTCGCGTAGCACTCGGTGGGGCCGTGGTGGCAGCGAAACGTCCACTTGCCATCACGTTTGAAGTGCTAGCACAACACGCAAGAGACGTTGAGACTTGTCAGTGTGATGACAGCTGCTTGGCTTACGCTTGCTTTGCCGTACGGCACGAAGTCGAGCAAGATGCGATTGCCGACGAGGGGATACGCTGGCTTCAGCTGCGTGGTGAAGAAACGCACGCTGTCCGGACACAATGCCTCATAGAAGACGGTTACTTTCAGCGGCGGCAGCGTGCAACCGACGAAGACGCAGCGAGCAAGCAGTATCACCCATGGCAAACGCATTTCTCGTCTTGCTTGTGGTGCTCGAGCGGCGAACGAAGCTATGCGACGATTGAACGCTCTGCAGTTTCAACAACGCTGGCAGACACAATCACAACACACATGCAAAGCAATAGGCCGGAAGGGGACATTGTGGTAAGTGGAAGATTGAGAGAGGACGGAATGTTTGCATGCACTGAGAGCGAACGGCGACGGACGACGACGACGACAATGGCAAGGCGACGTAAACAATCACGACCGATTGCTCAATGTCGGCATGACGCCATGACTGATTAAAACTGATTGGAGAATAAGACTGGTGTGCATGTCAAGCAGTAACATGCAAAAGAACGCTAGAATATTCACGATTTTCATTCAAAATTCGTTATTTTAGTCACGTTTCAACTACTATAGATATAGTTATAGAAAATTTGGTTTGGATAAATTAACGCATAAAACAATCATTAGTTGTAATTATTTACGCATTAAAACAATTTACATTCCGAAAAGTAGAAGTAAACAAATCTCCCATTTTACAACGTGTCATTTATAATATAAATATCGTTTAATATAACATTTAATTCCAAATAGTTTTCTCTTCTGTGATAATTTTAAATCTGGGTGTAGCAGTTTAATCATATTAATTTCTAAGAAGTGATAAGATATATTAACAATGATAATTGTTTGGAAATTAATTAAACTTATTTATGTGTTGTTGTTAAAAAAATTAATATCCTAGTTTGATTTAATAATTCCCAACGTGTTTAACTGTTGAAATTTGTTATTCTACATACTTACGGCTTTATTATAATCTAATCGTTTTAATTAGAACGAAAAGATCCTTATAAATGGTTATAAATCTTTGCAGCAGACGAATGTTTGTGGCATACAAGCAATGCTACAAGAGGTAATCGCAAATGTGATTGATTGGCTTGTTTGTTAAACGTAGCTGTTACTTACGAGTCGTCGATAATTCCATCGCAGAAATGTTCGCTTACGCATGTGCAACCGACGCCGAAGTGAACATTTGGTAACTTTGCGCAAGAGGTGAAATCCCATGCGTGAAAAGCCAGGACGAGAACGGCAAAAAACAAAAGTCGTTTGATGTGCATTCTGAGGGGAATTTCTGTACGACGTAAGTACCTACTACACAATTTCGGGTTGAATGCTCAGCTTGATTTAAGTCGACTTCGACAAAGGTAATTAACTTGTATGTGTTTGCACGCTTTGATCATTAAGCGAGTTGCTATCGCTATAAACTTGAATGCTTGGTAGCATGTGGTTATCTATTCATTCGAGTGTATTAAGCTACTGGTTTTATATAGTCCGTTTCACGATAAAAACCGAAGTCATAAACCAGGGCGATGGTAAACGTTCCATTGTACTCTTAACTACAGTGTGAACAAAAGGGATGGACTAGTGCTTTACAATACATTTCGGTGCATTCCATTATTAAGGAGACAGATGGTAAAATACTGGTCCGTCCCTTTCTGGAAACGATAGATAATAGTCGTTCAGCACGGTTTACGACTTTGGTTTATCGTGAAACGTCGAAAGGCAAAAATTTTCTTTCGCGTACAAAATAATCTTTTTTATTGGTGCCTCTTCGGATTCATTGTCAAGATTTCGTGCACGTATTGCTAGAAAACTAATTGTCGTAATCTACTTTCTGGATACAATTATAACCCCATTATTTTGCATGCTATTAATTAGAGTGGCATGATATACTCATTAAACTGGAAATAGTACATCAAATGGGAAGACGCTCAAGAACTGGTTAACAGTAGTCATCCCAATATTATTCACAATTTTCATAAAAATTGGCTTCACTTCAGCGTACAATAAGTCGATGTTTTCGTTGATCACTTGATTAATATTGTTACTTAACTGGGTGTCGTTACCAAACAAGTTATCGAAATGCAGTGTTATCTGCGGTATTTGTATGTCTCGCATGGTGCTGTTGAACATCATGTATTCCACGTTGTTTTTCATGTATCGTGTTGAATTCCATATTTGCTTGGCTATAGCTCCATCTGCAAGTAGACATCATTCGAACGGTTTTGCAATGGACTGTGGTCACACTTACTGAATTCTAATTTAAAATTCCCCTCGGAATTAACGTGAAACAATAGAAAATGGCCCCTTGCTTTGTACTTGGAGGTCATGCGCAATGTCGGAATGAAAAATTCGTGGTAGACTTGGACGCCATCGGCGGTCATGTGCGGTTGGCAATCTCTTGTGACAGTTTTGCTCATACCACTTATACTGTTGTTCATCAGCTCCACAGCCAGCGTAACATTGTTTGATAGGATAAGGGTAATGTTGATCTGTTCGATAAGGAGCGGATCAATCGGAGGGACGTTCATTTCCGGTACTCCATCTTTGAATATTGGGGGCAACGTGGTGAAATGCGGGCAGTAGCATTTCGCGAGTTCTGGGTCATTGCGGCGACAAATGTTAATTTCTTTCACTACAAATACTTTGAATAAAAAACTATCTGTGTAATTTTCAGAATAAAAAAAAAACAAATGAATTGTAGTTTTCGATCATTTTAACTTCGAGCAAAGTAGTTATTTGGAAACGGTATTTTCAGAAGGACGAACGAGTTCTGATTGCCTTAATTTTCTTATGCACAATGTGCTGAACACTTCGAAAACAATCAAGAGATGAAAACAAACTTACGGAGTTTCCAGTTGGTTGCATTTATACTTCCGAAAAACAACGCCAGCACAAGCAAACATCCCAGCAACAGTATCTTCATGATGATTTTTATGCTCTGTACAGCGACCAACAATAGCATTTATACCCATTGCATAGTCCGTCTCCTCGGTTCAAAGTTAGTAATACATTATTAAAGTATGGCTTAACCGTGAAGGCCACCATCGCGTTATTCAAATTGGCTTTATTCTACAGAAATAGAATTTCATTTATTCATTATAAACGACTGTTTATTTAAAATTTACTCATAATATTAAAGTAATGCTTAATAACACAATTTCATTTCTGATATTCTCGTTATCATTCAAGCAAAGAAAATGTAATCATTTCAGTTAATCCCTAATTTATATGAACGTTCAAAGATTATTGCTTGACGCTTGAACAATATATCGCTGGTCATCAAAATTTTAATTTACTTATCTCTATTTGTTGCCTCTACTGATAATGCGCTTGTTCATTATCATGGAAATGCGTTGGAATTTCCAGCCTCATGCAAATTCTTACTCACGTTGTTTATTTCGATTAATTGCGTTTATGCTCATACGTGTTCGTTGGATTTATGTCTGGGACCAAAGAAGGACCAAAGAAATGTTTACATACTCTTGAAACATACAGATGCTACTGCATGACAGTCAGATAAATTTCACCAGTATTAGTTTTCTTAAATATAAAAAAGTATTTGCCAATAATCTTAGTGCATAAATATAAACTTCAACAGTGGCCATTTTTACAATTGTACTATTTCGAACTGCATGTTCTCAGCACAAACTACATTACATGACAGCAATATAAAAATAGTATTCTCTTGTATCATGTCTTGCAACAATTGACTTATAACGTTTTTTCATATCTATGAACTACAACATAAAGCTTCATTTACTGTTGAGATTGAAGCAAGCAGTACTTACAAAGCAAAATGAGAGTTAACGAAAGAAAGAAAATTATGGCCTCACAAGTAATGATAAAATATATTGCAGAGTTAAAAGTGAAATGATGAACACTAGCTACGTTTCCCACACTAAACCAATGAAAATCCCTGCGTTTGCTGAATCGCTTGCAGCAGTTTGTACTTGAGCTTCTCTTTGGTCTTGTAGCGCGGCAAGTCCAAGAGGTTGAAGCAGGTATGCGCGACCGGCAGGTACTTGTCATCGTTGGTCGGCTGGATGATGATCTGAAACGAGACGAATGAGCATTGCATCGGATCATTGAGCATACCAATACCTTGATCTCCTTCATGCCCTGAATCGGAATCCGGTCGCAACCCGTGAGGAACAGGAGGAACTTCTTCTTCTCGGGCAGCGCGAGCTCATGCAGGACCTCCCAGAACCAGCGGATAACCTGATCGGACGATCGGTAGCCGTTCTTGTACTGCGCGTTCTCTTCAAGCGCATCCCAGTCGTAGTTCTCGTTGCCGGTGACGACCGCCATCAGCTCGTGTGAGTGAAAGAGCGTGAGCACACGTCCGCCGCACACCTTCATGAAGCCGGCGGAGAACGCCTCGTACTGCGCCGCCACCGACGTGTTCAGCAAGTAATCCACGTAGAGATTCACGTACTCCTGCCTGCGCATGCAAGCAAGCGTGATGAGCGAGTTGTCGTCGTCGTCCTCGTCGTCGTCGTCGTGCGCACTTACTTGTTTTCCTGCGTGACGAGGATGTTCTCGCCGTGCGGCTTGAGCGGAATGCTCTTCACCTCGCCAAAGGCCTCGCGCGTCACCTCGAAGCTCAGGCCGAGCGCGTCGCCGATGTCCGCGTCCTCGTAGTCGAGCACCGCCTGCAGCGAGGCGACAATCGTCGGCGAGAGGCCGCGTACGTCGGCGAGGCTGACCGGCTCCCGCAGCAGCTTCTTGTAGAGCGCCAGCGGAAAGGGGATGTCGATGATGGTGAAGTTGTAGATGGCAAGGCCACACAGTTGCCCAATGAAGTGGTACATCGTCGCCTCCTCGAGCGAGTCCTGCGAAAACCAGATCGCGCGCGTCTCCTCGTACTGCTTGAACATGCCGTACTTGGGGTCGAGCACGTCGCGCAGCAGCAGCAGAAAGAACTCCTTGCGCACGCCGCCGGCGTCCTCCGCCTCCTCGTCCTTGAACTTGATCTTGAGCGGCTTCTTCAGATCGTACGAGTCGGCAACCTGCAGCTGACAGATGGCATCTTCGACGAGCCGGTCGCGGCTCACGTTCAGCACGAGGTAGGTGTTGAGCGAGTGTGTCTCGTACGGGTTGGCGACGAGGAATGTAAGCAGCGCATTGCGTGCCGCGTCCTGCATCGCCGACTCCATCTGGATCGCCTGGTCGGTCTGCAGCAGGCGCGTCTTCGCCTGCGCGTCGAAGAGGAACGAGTACGTGCAGAGGTAGAAGCGATTCTGCAAAAAGCAGGCCTCGCGCATTAAGAACGAAAGCGAACGGCGCGTTGCGTTACCGATGTGTCCGTCAGCCACGACACGTAGTCGATGCGAATGTCGACGTAGTCGAGCAGATCGCTCATGTGGAACGTATCGTAAGGCACTTTCAGCCCGTCGACCATGCGATTCAGCTTGTTGAGGAAGTCGAGCAGATTGAGGACGGCGATCAAACTCTCGTCGGGCTGCACGACGCCGTTCGCCGGAATGTTTTGGCTCATGATGAGGTAGGACGCGACGCTCTTGAACATATTCACCAGCTTCTCGAAGTAATCGACCGGCGCGCTCGACCACCACGTCGCCACCACTCGCTTCGCCTGCTCGCGCAGCTTGAGGACGGCG
Organism: Dorylogaster longipes; assembly: GCA_027580035.1. Taxonomy (NCBI): domain Eukaryota; kingdom Metazoa; phylum Arthropoda; class Insecta; order Coleoptera; family Staphylinidae; genus Dorylogaster; species Dorylogaster longipes. The sequence goes on from JAODFX010215012.1 coordinate 14,436, forward strand.
ATGGAGAACGGTCGCTGCAGCAGCACGTGCCGCTTGGGATTGTTGAACTCGTGGTAGAACGGCAGCAGCAGGTAGATGCGCAGCGCTTCGACGTCGGGCGGCGAAGGCGTCAGCTGCGGCAGCAGGTCGGCGGTGATCGCGTTGAAGATCTGCATGCGACGACGTCGTTCGGGCTGAGGCACACTCGGAACGATGCGGCGACAAACTTACCGTGCGCTTGACGGCCTCGTTCTCGATCTTGCCGATTGTGTTGAAGACGTTCTCGACGTCCTCTAGCTGCACGCCCGGATGCCGACTCGTGCAGTAGTAGTGATCGTCGTTTGCCTGCAGAAACGAGCAGTTGAGGCACGCGAGGCTCTTGAAGACCGTCTCAAGATGGCCGATGATGTCCGGATCGACGTCGGCGTCCGGCGCCAGACGCAGGCACGACGTCAGTCTGCTGACCTGCAGCGAGAGAATCTGTGTGCCATCGGGGAAATCGCGACTGTCGAATGCGTGCGCGGCGCTGAAACGATAAGAAGTAAGTGCGTGCTAGCAGCACAGGGGTAGCTGGTGCGTACTTGTCGATGGCGTGCACACGGGTGAAGCAATGGTCACCGCCGGCGAAGATGCGATAGACGACGACCTTCGGCAACGGCGTGGGACTGCTGGTTGTCGTCGAGAGCGACGCCTGCGACGCTGTCAGCCATGGGCCGAGCACGATCTGCGGCGTGGAGGCGCTGCTGCCTGTGCGATTGCGGCCCAGCTGTCCGGCGCCGTTCAGCCCGAAGCTGTAGAGGCGACCGCGCGACGGAATCAGCGCCAGTGTGTGCTGGCGGCCGCACTGCACCTGCGTGATCGTCGAGCCCATCAGCTCGGACACCTTGCGCGGCAGTATTTCGCTGGCGGTGCCGCCGTGGCCCAGCTGGCCTCCGCTGCCCAGCCCGCACGTGAACACGCCGCCGTCGAACGTGAGGAACGCCGAAAAGTCCTCGCCGCACGACACATAGCGAACGCGGATGCTACGCAACGAGCGCAGCTGGCAGGGGAACGACTTCGACTCGGTGTCGTTGAGGCCCAGCTGGCCGTTGACGTTCTTACCCCAGCCAAACACAGCACCCGAGCGCGACACGGCAAACGAATGGTTGCCGCCGCACGCGATGAACGCGAGCGGCACGCCCATCAAGGACGAAATTAGTGTGGGGTTCCCTTCCGACGTCGACGTCGTACCGATGCCGAGCTGTCCGTAATTGTTACAGCCCCACGCTAGCAGCTCACCACCTTTTACATATGCCAAGTTTGATTCTGTACGGTTTACGATTGATTGCATGCACTTACTGTTTGAGAGAGCCATCGAATGCCTCTGCCCACATGCAATCTGTACGATATGATACTGTGCAATGCCTTTGACTAGCTTGGGCTCTTCCAATGTGTTCAGGCCACTGATGCCAAGCTGACCGAATGTGTTTGATCCCCATATGTACACCTGGCCCCAGCTGTTCAATGCCATTGAGTGCGAGACACCACAAGCAATGCAGATGATTTCAAAGTCACTCAGTTTGGACACCAGTTCTGCAAACAGTGTAATGACAAGCACAAATACAGCAACAGTTTGAATTCAGATTCAGAAGTGCTGATAAATTTAATAGGATGTGTTATAAAGCACATACTAAAGAAGGACATACGTGGCCGTTTGCGAGGCTTGTCATGTCCCAACTGCCCATAATCATTGCTTCCACATGAATACACTTTGCCATCATTTGTTAGCATCATCGTGTGTGTATATCCACTAGCAACACTGACCACATTCTTGGAAAGTGGCCATGGTAGTTCCATAGGAGCATTGATAATCTCCTCCTCGATGCCACCAAGGCCCAGCTCGCCGTTGGTGGTGGAGCCCCAGGCATACATCTTCCGCCTTAGATGTTAGCACTATTGTTGCTTACTTATGGATCATGCTAGATGAAACGCATCTAGATCATATTTACTCATTCCAAGTTATACCGTTGACCAAACCTGCACATTCTTCTTCTGACATAGAACGCGTGTATACGATTTGAGCTACTTTGAATTTTATTTGTTGTACGCTTTAATTTAATAAATGTTGGTAGGGTGATTTGATGGATGTGAAGGATGTGAAGGTGAATACAGACCATATAGACATTGTAAAAGTTAGGTTAGAATTTGAGATTCGCGCACTAACGACAATTGTGGTATGCAATTTCTGTGATGACAACTTCAAGGATCAACTCATCAAAAGTTGTTTCTTTTTTATTCATTGTTTATTCTATAGATTTAAGGAATGTATATTTATTCTATACATTTAAGGAATGTATAGAATAAACAATCATCATTTATTAGAACATTCTAAAGTCCTAGCTACGCCCATGATTCTAAGCATATTCATTCTTGAGTTATCTCTGCTCTCTGATGAAATTCTGTATGCTCCGCAGCATCGAAAGCGTTGTTTGTGGAATTTGTTGAGTATCCAAAACAGTTGGTGTGAATAAACACCAAGGAGATGCGTTAACGTTCAGAAAGCAAATTATTTCGAATGTCATCCAACCGTTTGTAAACAAAATGGCCGTGCGAAAGAACATTTCTTTTTCCGAGTATCATATAGGAAGTTTGGAGAACTATAGCAGTGGCGACATGAACATGTTCGCATTGTGCCTCGCCGCATTCATATTAATCTCGGTGTACATCCAAAAGCTGCTGCAACTGGTGCGCGTCTACATCAACGAGATCACCTTGTGGATCGTGCTTTCGCTACCGGCGGCGTACGTTGTCCTGATCACGGACGACCAGACGTGGTTCACGAGCATGTCACACCCGCGCGACGTGATGGCGTTGTACATGCCGCTGCAGATCCTCGTCATCGCATTCAACTCGAACCTGCACATGTTGAGTAAGTGCAAGCTGCAGCTCATCCTTCTGGCGACGCTCGGTTTGGCCGCATTTGTGCTCGTCTTCGGGCTGTCGATGTGCGCTGCGACGGCCCAAGTCATCAACTGGGAATACGTGCTCGTCATCGGACTGGTGCTCTGCACCGGCAACCAGTTGCTCCTTCTCGAGCGCATGAAGGAGTGCAAGATGCCTTCGACAGCGCTTGCGCTCCTCTTCTCCGAGGGCATCGTCAACTACGCGGTCTCGCTGGTTCTGCTCAACATCTACATGGGCTACGCAGAGGGCATCATCACCAAGACGCACCACGTGGTGTTCCTACTCGCGCGCATGCTGGTGATGGGGTTGCTCTTCGGCGCTGGTGTCGGCTGGCTGTGTCGCATGCTCCTGAATACGCGTCTTCAGCCCAACATGCTCCTCCTCGCCTGGGTGATTATCTCCTACCTGATCTACGCCATCTGCGAGGAGGTGTTGGCCGCGTCCGGCCTGCTCGCCGTCTTCACGTTCGCCATCCTCATCAGCAGCGAGAAGTACCGGCTGGCGGTGGAGTCCTTCCGCCACATCCAGTTCGCCCTGGCCACGTGGCGCATCTTCGTCTTCGCCTACGTGCACTTCGTGACGTTCAGCGAGGCGTTCATGTTCATCGTGAAGCGCATTCGCGTCAGCGATGTGTTCTTCGCGTTCGCCTGCTCGATCTTCCGCATTCTGGGGCGTTGCGTGATGGTCGCCTGCATGTATCCGTTCATGTTCCTCGGTGTGCAACGCAACGCCGACCACATTCTGGCGATGATCTGCATCCGCGCCGGGGCCATGGAGCTCTCCAAGATGGCGTTGCTGCTACGCCGGCCGGCCACGCACGCGCTCGTCGAGGACACGTACGGTATTGTCGCGCTGCACATCTTCATCGACATGCTGCTGCAGGACACGGCCATCGTGGTGATCTTCCGCAACTTTGGCACGAACGTCGTCAACGTGGCGCGCACCACGAACATCGCCCGATACTTTCAGCTGCTGGAGAACATGCGCCGCGTCTCGATGGGCATTCTGCGCATGGACAAGAACTTCAGCGACGTCAATTGGCAGCGTCTGCTGGATGCCACTGCGTTGCTCGGCGCGCAGAAGGGGCACACTGGCGAACATGCACATCACGACCGGCCCAGCTGTGCAGAGTGTCAGCAGACTGCACACAGGGGTGTTGAGACACTCACCGAATACGAAATGCAGCAAAAACTCAAGTAGGTAGGGGACCTTCCCCTAAACAAACAGTTTCGATTGTTTGTTTTGTGCTCTAGGGAAGCACGTGCGCTCATTCTTCGCAACCAGCGAGTGTCGTTTATTCGGCAGTACGAGCATAAGCTCATCAACAAGTCGGACTTGAGGGTGCTGCATAACTCGCTGGATGTCACCGCACTCTCGGATAGCCTGCACGTGGATATACCGGAGCTGTCGCTGCTGTACAAAGGCTCCATGTTCCAGGACGTGCAGAGAGTCTTCGAGGAGCTCGTGCAGTGTCTGCATATCGATACGAAGACGCGCAGCTGGATAGCGAGTGCGATGCTGCGAATTGTGCTGCACCCCGCGTACCAAATCGCGCTGTACGCGCTGGTCATCGCGAATGCGGCCATCTTCTACGTGAGCTTATTCGCGTCGTGCGAGCGACACCTGACGATGATAGCGGGGCCGTACTGCCTGTTCGCCGCCGACGCCGTCGTCAAGGCGTTTATCATCATGCGGCTGGAGCGCAGCGATACGCGCTTCGCCGAGTACGTCTGGCTGCGGCTGGACGTCTGCATGATGGCGGTGAGCACGGTGGAGCTGGTGCTTGTCGCCGGGCGGCTGTCGTGCGAGCGCTTCACCATCTTTGGGCAGATAGTGGTGACGGGCATACTCTTCGCCAGCCAGCTGCGCCTCCTGCAGTTCGTGCGCGTGTGCACGCTGATGCGGCGCTTCGTGGTGCGCGTGTGCAGCATGCACGTCGCGCACCGCCTCGCCACCGGCTACCGACGCGCGCTCGCCGTCATCGTCTCCTACAACGAGGCGCTGCACACGTTCTCGCGCGTCCTCCCGCTCAGCATACGCGCCGAGATCGCGTACGAGAAGGCGCTGCTGCTGGCGCACCTCGGCAACGTGCAGCACCGCTTCCCCGCGGTCGCTGCGACCGTGAAGACGGCGCGCGTCGTGCGCACCTCGCTGGCGACGATGCGCGAGACGATCGACGCGCTCCAGGTGACTGGCTTCACCGACGAGTACGAGCACGCCGAGCTGCTAGCGCGCGTGCCACGCTGGCATACCGAGCGCACCGTGCAGGTGAAGACGCAGGCGCAGATCCTCCAGTGGCTGCCCTTCTTCGAGGGCATGGTGGGCTTCGGCGAGCTGCGCGCGGCGACAGTGGTGCGTGAGTATGCGCCGGGGGAGCTGATCGTCACGCGCGGCCATCTCAGCGGCGGCGTGCACGTCATCGTCGTGGGGCTGGCGGCGATGCAGCTGGTGATGGATGCGGCGATGCGGGCACGCGCCCAACGTGATGGCGCCCTCCCCATCAAGGACCACCTCTGCGATCTGGCGTATGCGAACACGCGAGTGCAGTACCTCATCGTCGGCAACAGTATCGGCATCCTCTCGTTCCTCACGGGGCGTGCGTGTGACTACGACGTCCGCGCTTTGGTGACGACCCGCGTCGCTTTCCTCGCCGCCGACGCGCTCCACGTCGCCGTCGAGCGCAACGCGGCCCCCGTGACCGGGCTGCGCGCACGCCTCTGGAAGTACGTCACTGCCAACCTCGCCTTCAGCATCATCCGCAGCGTGCCCATGTACCGCAACCTGCAGCAGCAGGTCGTCTACTACTACATCGAGAAGGCGTTCGTGCCCAACACGGCCGGCAAGACCGGCGTCTACATCAGTGACGACGTCGAGGAACTCATCCTCATCGAGGGCAAGATTCTCGATATCATCAGTCGAAAGGTCTACGTCGGTCCGTGCTACGTTCCACGGTATTCCATCGTCGATACTCCTTCTTACATTTGCACCTCTTCGTCTCTCTCGTCATTTTGTTTGCTTTCAGATCGGTTCGGAATATTCGCTTCATTCGAACGATGACGTTTCTCATTGAGCCAAAGTTGTTCGTCATACCGATCAAAGCAGAACTTCAACTAAAAATCTACGAAGATTTCGATACGCCAACGGTGAGTTTTCTCTTCCAATTAATACAAATTGGATAACACGACACATTTTCATTTGTAGACAAAAACTTTCTCATTAATTTCCAAGAGGATTATTCCTGATTATACTCAGACTTCTGCAGACTAGCAAGGGTTCGCCAAATTTCGTCAAATATCATTCAACCGAATAAGCTAGCCTTTTGCAATTAAGTTAATTCTATGCAAATAGTTGTTGTTTTCGTTATTACATCAGAGTTAATCAATAGTGGGTTTGTATATAATATACTAAGATATGTAAAATTAAATATAAATTATCCTAAGCTATTTATAGAATTCTCAACAAAGAATCTTATCAATTCCATACAATTTCTTCAGTTTACTAATTATTTTGAGTTCCTTTACAGCACAGATTCCTTCTGTTCATCATAAGTGTAAATAAAACCATAAAAAGTCGATTTGTAGCCAAAATTCCAAAGATAACAAGAATTATCATATCGAATCCAAGGACTCGATACCAAGGCATTGAATAAATGGGTGCCTTCAATAGAGCCTTTAATATGCGACCATGATTAATCATATACTCAATCCAATAGATGCTTTTTTCCATGGGATGAATATCTTGGTTCTTTAACATACCGGAGAGCTGGTGCAGATTCCGCATTATCTTTGGATCGTTTCTCAACTTGTTGATGGCAGTTTCTAGACTGCGCAGAGTTACCATTTCCGCCTTCAGTTTTACCGCGACTCCACGAAGAGAAGCTTGCTCTGCATTTGTTTCTTGATCGAAAACAAATGGGATTATAAGTATTGGCACTCGGTTATAGATAGCCTCGAAGATGCTTCCTTTGCCCCCATGCGTAATGAATATTTTAACATTTGGGTGTGCAAGTACTGCTTTTTGGGGTATCCATTTGGTGAATTTTACATTCGTTAAGTTACGAGTTGTGTGTATATCCAGATTGCATAGAATATTAAAAGGTGATTCTATAAAATAATCCAAGAGGTGGCTGGTCAAACTATTTCCAACGTCTTTGATTCGCAGAATTGATCCAAAACTGACCAAAACCACTCCATTCTTTGAGCTGTCCAAGAAGTGTTGAAGATCTTCGGCGAGAGAATCCTCATCGTTTATTTGATATCCACCGATGTCGATTACATTTGGAGGGCTGGGAATCATCACATCAAACGTCATATGCGAATTAGTTAGATACAATAAGCAATTTGCTCTCAGTTCAGCTAGCGATGAGCTTGTCGGAAAATATTGTGCTAAAGTATTTTCCTGGATTGACTCCAAAACGTACTTTCGATAGAGATATCCAATAAAGGTCCTCCACGCATTGCCAAATCTTTGCCAGAACGTCATCGCTACACTGTATTTGCTAAAATAGAATGGGATATAGGAAGTTGGCAATGGATGATTGTACACGTAAGACGAGTATAGATTTCTTCCATATCCCGAAATGAATACCGACGAAGCGTTGAAGATATGCGATAAGCCTAGAAAAGCATCCACGCCTGTGACGAGGTACAGCACTAAATCGAATTGTTGTCGTGAGTGAATGAGCTTTAGAACGTTTGCATCTTGAAACAAAATTTCGGTGAGCGTTGGTATCACTTTGTAATTAGTTTGATTGTAGACTCTCAGAAGTCGAGTATTGTTAATCGGTATGTTGGTAAAATTATCGGGTGGATTTTCCATTGGGAATGGACTCACCATCGTCACGTGATGTCCTCTTGCCACCAAAGCTTTCCCGAAACAATTGCCCAGTAACGTGTGACTTTTACCTGGGAAAGGAAATATCGCCAAAATCTTTGCACCCAATGCAAACGCAAGTAGCAGAAATATTACAACCACTACTTTCAACGCCTTTTGAGCATTCATCCTTAGTGTTAAGCTTTAATTTGCTACGAAAGCTATAAAATAACTTTCCAGGCTTGTTAATTACAACTTGGCTAACTTAAATCGTTCAAACTGGCTGGTATTTTCCTTGTCGACGGTAGGAAATTGTTTGCAGCTTATTTCTTTTTGTCAACCTTTTATATACTACCTGGCAATGTACGATTTACATTATTAAAATATTTATTATGATTACTTTCAGAAATTTGGGAAATGTTTCTCATTTCGAAACGAACAATTATGAAAATATTGATAATATTTGCAATTCATGGCAATAGTTATCTAAAATATACAACGAAAGGCCAACTACTAGACCATTGTTCGCATTGTAATATTGTACTTTTTGGAGTAATAATGAATTATATGCAGCATTTTTTCCATTGGGTCATCATTTAATTCGCAGCGTAATTCAACAAGTAAGAAGCAAATAAGCAAGCAAATTTTGAAGCATAAGAAACGCGAATGTCTTAAGTAAAAATCATCCTTAAACATTTCAAATGTTTTCAACTGTTGTCATGGCTATGAAAGAACAGTTTCTAGTTGTTCAATTTTGTTGAGGTCATGAGGAAATAATTAGCTTAGATAGGAATCTCTTGGAATTCATATATGCACATGAATAAGTAAGTAAACAATTATTAACGGTTTTATTCATGACATAATATTTACTGCTTGCCACTGTTAAGGAAAGGATGTTTTTTATTTATTACAACCTCACTATTACCTAATAACAATTCTTGGATAAACGCTTCTTTTAGTTTCAATTATATCAATTATAATTATGAATTAATACTGAAAATTCAGATACAATTGGAATGGTAGAATAAAATCCATTCGGATAGACAAATTAAATCCGGATATTATCTATTGTATATTCGGTGTTGCTAACGAGTGTTGCAACTGACCTTGCCAGTTATGGCCACGTATTGTTTGATTATTCATTAGCTAGCTGAGAAGCATTTAAAATCCGGTTTTTTTTTCATTAATGTATTTTTTTATGCTGTTATTATGAGTTTGAAGTTTTCTTAGTCTCCTTAATACTTTTTAATTTTACTGTTAATTGACTAACAAACAATATTTAAGATTTTGGTACTCTAACTGTCTTTAGAATATTGTTTGCATTCGAAGTTAACGCATCGGTATTTGTTTATTCTATCACAACATTGAAACCTAACGAAATCGACATGGTGAACGGATTTAAGTGTTTATTCTGCAAAGGTGCGTGATGAAAATGCTTTGTTCGTCAAAAGTCAAGATTAATTAAGATGAAGACTGTGTTTTTTAATTCTTATTCTTTTAGAATCGCTAGCAAGTCCTTTATTCGTGTATGCGCTTTTAAAGGTGAGTTAAACAATTTAATAATGGCAGCCGAAACAATTGAGCATCTTGTTTACAGTTGATCATTCCAATTCCGAAAGAAATCGGCTGCGCTATTCCAATAGCTGTGATTATTTTTTGCCTATTTCTGACACTGATTATAACACCGATGTTTTGGATGTTTGTCCTATTCTATGCGTGTTACTTTGAAATGGTGAAGTTTTTCGCAAAATGGCATTTTGGTAGCGCATACCACGATGCCTTTACTGGTGGCGACTCCATGTGGACGATGAACACACCAGAGAGCAAAAGCGTTTTTCTCGCAATTGTCCTGCTTGAAAACAATCGCGACGCGCCGATGAAGATGATGCAAGAATTCACGGATGCTCACTTTGAAGAAACGCTCAAAAGTCATCCGCGTTTATCGTGCTTGAGGAAGCACTACTTTGGCTACAACTTCTTTGTGAAGATAAACGTTGATTTGTGCAAGGTGGTGCGTTATTTGGAGGGTTACGATACCACCGAGGAGTTGTACGCGATAATCGATGATTCAATGCAGTGCGATCTTCCGTACGAGGACGATTTCATGTGGGAAATTCTCATTGGAACGAAACCTGTGGAAATCGAAGCTGGCAAATGGCAGTATCCAATGGTGATGCGTTATCATCACAGTGTGGCCGATGGCATTTCCTTTTTCTTGTTGATGTTAACGTGTGCAAGCAATGGAATGCAACATTTGCACACGCAAATGAATCGACTGAATAAATGTTTCTCCAAACCGAAGGAAAGATTTTCTTTTAACCAGTTTGCTAAACGGTTTATGAAGATTCTGCAGCATGAAGTTTATTGCCACTTTGACATGATCCATCATAAGGAACAGGCGAACATTTTGCACAAGAAATTGTCCGGTAAAAAGGTAGTTCGTTTCAGTGCAGAAAAGGAAAATGATGATCTGCTTGACAAAATTAAAACAACAAAACGAACTCTGAATGTCTCCTTCATTGATGTGATTCTAAGTGCAGTTAGTGCAGCACTCGTGAAGTATTACCAACAATCTAATCAACTACCACCATCGAGAGAAATTCTCTCTTCCGTTCCGTATTATTTGAATATTAACAAATTGGAGAAGTTGGTAACGATGAATGAAAAAGGTAATCCTATTACACATCTGAGCAATCAGTTCACGTTGGCCTTTATCCCATTACCCATCGATGAAGATTTACTTGCAAACCCATTGAAAATCGTCAGTGCTGTGCACGAAACCACACAGAAAGTCAAAGAAGGGACTGATTTAGAGGTAAGTGGAAATTGCTTATGAGAATTGCAAAAACAAGTTTTTCTGTATGAATTTCAGCTTGTTTATTGGTTAATGGACGTGGTGGGAACTGTCATGCCGGAAGCCATTACACTTTCATTTATGCAACGCTTCGATCACACTTTAATCATCTCCAATTTGCCTGTCTTGCATTCAATCACAAGTCGCAATGGCATCAAGGTAGAGAACTTATTCGGATGCAATAGTAATTATCGAAACGTTGGAGTGTCGATGTTGATTTCGTCTTACAATAATAAAATACAGATTGCAGTGAATATTGACAAGAGTCTGATTGACAATGTGAAGAACGTGCAGCAATTTAGTGATGATATTTTAAAATTTATTAACGTTCTGCATGATAAGGCGACGAAAGTGAATTGCGGTACAATTTAAATTAATATCTTGCGACATGACGAATTTTTATTTTGAGGTTATTTTTCTGTAAATGGATCTACTACTTTTCGTGGATTTTCTTTCAAACAGATTTATTGTTACTATGCTAACCATATAGCTACTATTATGAATACTAATGAATATTACAATTTAATATTGATAATGTACCTGATATTCTATCTGCACTGCTAATATTAATAGATTTTAAATCAGATTACAAATGATGTGATGGAAACCTGTTTGAAATAAACATAATAAACCTTCATGAAATGAAATTTACAAATAATGCTATAAGCAGCAATCATAAAACGTCAGAAATTATAATATCAAATTCAAAACGTGATACCAAGTTTATTTAAAATTTAATAATTGATAACATGGGATCATAAAAGCACATTAAATAATATTCTATATTTAAATATTTTAATGGTATGTGCAAATTTTACAAGCTATTTGTACATACTCTTTGGTCGTGCGAGACAATATTTCAATATCAGTTAATATAAAAGAAATTACAATGTAAGGTGTTTCTTCTGAATCGAAATAGGTTAACGGTAATTCCCTAAAACATATTATGTAAAAGTATTCGAAGAAGCACATGCTCTAAGACATTAAATGCGCATAAACCATTTCCTTATTGTTTATTTGTAATACACTATAACAAAGAGCAATCTATAGGTTAAATGTACATTTAGTTGCCTATGCATTAGGCGTTTGCATGTTTACGTGATATCTTTGCGATGGCATTCGTGCAGCGTCGGTTCGTGATTAAAATCGATGCGTAGTAAAGCTTTCAGCAGGCAAAGCTTTTAAATGAAGGCCAGTAATGGCGCTTTATGCCGCGCATTCGAACCGTGACCGTCGATGAATATAAATAGCTGTTCAAACATCAATTAACTAGAGTAAAGCTATATGTACCTTGTGTTTGGTTATACACGATGGTATTATGATGGTATTATGTTCGACCGGCGACATCTGTCGATCCATCTGTTACAACATCGACGTGCGCACATGACTTAAGTACGTAATTTCGGACGGAGTGTTGCATGCTTCCAAAATGCGCCTCGTGTTTTGCATAAACAGTTTACGGTACGCAGATAAACATAATAATTATACAATTAATTTGGAATCAAATATTGCCAAATACATTGTCTTCTTTCTTCTTTTGTTGGCTGATAATTCAATACGTAATGTAAGAACGACACAAAATGTTTTTGGGTGGTTTCGTGTAAGAAATGAACGCATGTTTATCACTCCCGACAGCGCCATCTCTTGCCGACGGGCGACGATCGCACTTGTGTGCACTTAGAGCGGTGCGTCGTCACTGTCAATTTCACTCCAGTGTCCGGAATCGATCACAGCCGGATGCCGGAAGGCGTCCGAATGCTGATATGCTGCGTGCGGTCATATCGGAGCCAACGGCTGCTGCGAGCCGCACGGAAACGCTTCCGGCAGGCCGTCGTCGAGCACATCCGTGCCGTCGTCGAAGCGACTGCTGCTGCAACACAGCACATTCAACTTTAACTCTAGGCAACCAAATGTGCATCGGTGTTGGGGACAATTGTGATGAGGGCAGTTGTGGAAGGTTGCGTAACATGTTGCGGTCGGTCACCTCTCCTGATAGCTGTCGGCGGCGGTGGCGGTGGCGGAGGCGGCGGTTGCGGCGGCCTGGAAGAGGGGGCGGCGTGCACGGCGCCGCGGCGAGCCGCCGAACGAGAGCAGGAGGTGGCAGGCGGCGAGGGCGAGCAGCTGCGCGCCGGCGACGTACGACAGCCAGATGCGCTGCGGGAAGAGGAGCGGCAGCGCGGCGAGCGGGGCGTACACCAGCGTGCGCTTCCAGCAGGCGAACCACTGCACCACCGACCAGCAGCGCAACGCCTTGTGCTGCTCGTTCCTGAAACCCACGCATGGCATCACCTTTTTCCGCTTTTGTTTTTCTCTTTTGTTTTTTGTTTCTCACAATTGTCACAATGCTTCTGCTTATCGGACTACAGATGTCACCACTTCACGTCACGTCGCGTCACGTCAAGTCACGTCACGTCACGTCAACTCACCTCACGTGACGTCAAGTAACTTCAACTCACGTCACGTCAATTCACGTCAAGTCACGTCAAGTCACGTCAAGTCACGTCACGTCACGTCAAGTCACCTCATGTGACGTCAAGTAACTTCAAGTCACGTCACGTCAATGCACGTCAAGTCACGTCACGTCAATTCACGTCAAGTCACGTCAAGTCACGTCACAAAAAATTTGCCAAATCACGTCACGAATTGATAAATAATGTTAATAGTTAATTTTGTTAATTGATAATTAATGTCAATTGAGAAAACATTTTTTCCTACATTTATATAAAGCATTAACATTCATTGGAGCGCTTTGCACCGGTGCATGCATCAAATATTAATTTCATATACAATGTCATGAAATTTCATTTAATTGTTCTTCTTCGCCTTTTGTCATTATTAAAAGCAGTGGGTATATCTTTCTTTGTTTCTTTGTTAGAATACAATTTGTGCTTAATGTAAAGTCCGTTTTAACTTCGGAGAGCAATTAAGAGTTGACGCGTTTCGCATGCAAAGTTCACGAAGTAAGAAACGGGGTTGGCGAGAGCCAGAGTTTCATGCGGATAAATGTTGGATCATTGCGATAGCAATGAGGTAGCTTTTTACCTTATGCAGAGGCGAAGAAAAACGCCAATCACCCAAGCGGTCTCCACCAGCAGGAGCAACACGCCGCCGCCTCTGTGCAAAGAAAGCGTAATTAAATTTTACGCGTATGCGCGCGAAATCGCCAAAATGCGAATTCTGCCACGATAAAGTTATCTTTTCAAAAGGGTGGATTTGTTTGCAATGGAATTTTACGAAGCAAAAATTAACATTCAAATAGTGACAGTCTACTTGTATTAAACTTACAATTAGATATCTTTTCGATTGGAAGGTTCAATTATTATTTCGCTAACATATACGATGCGTAATGAACGATCGAAGGAGCTGTTCGTGCCGGAATGAGACATACAAACGGAAAGTTTGAACCTGGATGGCACGTATGCACACATCCGACTAGACAACTAGTCCCGAATCGAATTTGGACTTTAACGACCATAATTAAACTGTCAACTAATGTTACTCTCGCTGCAGCTAAAATATATATGAACCAGTTGCAACTCGCCATCGTTTGCGACAAGTCGACGTTGTTTTTCGCTTGTGCAGTGCAAGCGAAATGAGCTCGCTTTTTTCGCTTACGAACGCAATCGTTGGCAACTTACATGAAATAATATCCGGTTTTGTGACTGTAGAAAACCACCTCGACTCCAATGCTGCATATAACTGGAAAAGATAATCATTTCATGTCAAATGCAAGCGTTTCATTTTCCGTAACATACAAAAATCTGCGAAGAAAACATTTGAAATTAAAGAAAAATTGATAACTGAATAGAAAAACAAGAAAATTCCGCACGAGAATCAATTGAAAAACTCTTCATTTGATCGCAGCTTTTCACTCACGATGCGATGAAAAGAATGTCGCTGCAAAATGACTCGATCAGGATAAGCTTTGCAAGTCTTCCGTAGTCGTTTCCGTCTTTCGTTCATGCTTCGACGGCCGCCATGGCAAAATGCTCGAGAGGAAGTGCGAACAATTTGCAAAGGTTTAGTTCGCATATTTTCGCTGCGCACGGCGCCGATGGCGGCGATTGCATTCACCACGCTGCTTAGCATGCCCGGCGCCTTCGCACTTACGTCGTGCGCCCGGACGCACTGCCGGATTGCGCTCGGATTATGCGCAAATCAAGTCACAGCGCAACAGCAATTCGAAAGGTGCAAAGAAAACACGCTAGGTGAGCGAATCCCCAAGCACTTCGCTTCGAACTCCATTCGCCATTCCTCTGCGCATCAACGAATCACACGTTCGAAGAGGGTGCGAAACGCCACCGCTGGGAATTTCATCATTTGAGCTGCGGTCTTCATAAAAATCGACTTACAACTTCAAATTTTTGCACAGAAAATGTGCAAAAGCAAAAATTATTTATTTACGTAGCGACAGTAGAAAAAATGTGAGAGTTGTAGACCCACCTCAAATAAGTTACTATACCCATTATACAGAGTGTTCCGAAACCTAATATACAGGGGGTTTCGTACATCGTAATTTTTATAGCGGCGGCCATTTTCATAGCTGAGGCGGCCATTGTGATAGCTCGCAGCTTTCCACACCCCACTCCTCACACTGGGCGTTTCCAAACGTAATATACAAGGTGTTTCGTAAATCGCCCTTTTGATAGCAGCTGCCATTTTGATAGCAAGCAGCGTCACGCCTCCCACCCGTCGTATCGATGTCCATTTTGATAGCAAGTATACACAGGGTGTTCCAAAACCTAATATGAAAATGATTTATATCAGCGAGAATCGAAAAAACATATGGCAGTTAATAAAGTGAAGCAGTAAATTAAGATGGTGGACATATCGGTTCGGCATGCGGTCGAATGCAAACCGAAGCGGAAGTTTATTTCGCAGCCGAATTGACAGGCGGCGGCTGCATTGAGGCGAAGCGTAAAAAGCACGCTCCAATCTCGTGTTTATTTGCTGCAGGCGAATAAAGGGACGCTGGGGAATACGCCGTCTAGATGCGCGACGAGATAAATGGACCTAAAATAAGGGCAAGCGGCGGCGACGAGGAAATATCGCGTATTTGCACGCTCGGCGAGCTTATAATAACGAAAAGCGAGCAGTGTGGCTTTGAAAGCTCGCGCACGCATTTGTTTCCGCATTTGTTACTGCGTACGATTCGGGGTGCGAGAATCTATTTGTGCGCGGCGATAACGCAGCGCGAGCGTGTTGTATCCAGTGAAGTTTTATTGCGCGATGCGGGCAATAAGCGATCGCTGCGAAATTGATAGCGCTTCATCATCGAGGTGGCATCGCTCTGACCCATATCGCCGCGTTCGTTCGCACCAAGCGACGAGATGAAATACGCGTGTTGAGCGGTTGGAATGCGAGTTGACGACAGCAGCGTTCGCTCTTGTTCGCGCGACCTCTGCTCGTCGTCGCTCGTTTCGCGAGCTCTCAACGTGCGGTGGCGCCGGGCACGAAGCATGCACGACGCCCAGCATCTTTCGCCCCACGATATTTTCCTACGACGATACTCCTCGTGCTTTTGTTTCTTATTCAGGTGAAACTCTTCGTAGAACACTGCATTATTATGTAAATATTGTGCATATTTAAATATTGACACGACATAAAAAATTGAATATTATTAAATGTTAAAGAAATCTTACATATAACTTATCAAATTGTCTACCCTCATAAGTTAGCATATGCATATGAATAAATAAAAGTTAATTCTATCGATTTTAAATTCTTCTTTATATTCACCAAACAATATTTATTTCCGGTACAGTTTCATAAGTTCGCCACTTCGTTTTTAGGAATTTAAAAAATAAATGTATAAGCAATAGTTATACATCATCATAACAATAAAGTAAATGTCCCATTTATCGTCATTTCGCTGGAAAATAGCATACATTAAGCACTCGGTTACAATGTAAAGTTATATTCAATTTCTATTCAATGTAGATTCATTTCACGGAACTATCTCTAAAATTCCTTTCCATACCGAATGATATTTGTGATGCAGGTAATGATGTCATGTGCCTAAATTGCTTTCGATCGTGGCAATGATTTGTAATCATTATTTTTGGTAATAATGAAACAAGTGGTAAAGAATTGCAATGATTCATTAAGATGTTAAGTTATAACAATTAGAACTCATATATGGTACATAAAATTCAAATTTGAATAAAGCAATATTTAAAATGAAAAGAGGGTGAATTTTTTAAATCATAGTATAAGATTATTAAACATACTTCTTGTTAGAACAAATATTAGAGGAAGAATGGACTTTGAGAAAATGAAATTTCTAAATATTAATTATATAAACTATGCATGAAGCAATTTTTCACTTTTATTTATTGTAATATGAGTTGCATATCTCAAAATATGATGGCAAAGATAAAGTGAATAATAAAATGAATGAAATTGCATTCCAGACAAAAGCAGTTGATGCCAATATGAACGTGCACAAGATAAGTCGGGCAACGAGCAATCACGCAGTGCGCATTGCAGGAACAAAGCTCGACGTTTTGCTGCGCTCGTGATTTTTGCGGTTGCGGCGCTGGAAAAAGCACGCCAATCGTAAATCGCCGTCCGCGCCGGCTTCCCGAGAATGATATGATATGCGGGCTGTATTCCGCATGATAACCTAATCATATTTGCATCGTTATATTAGGGAGTTCCTTTGGCGCAGCGCAGCGCAACGTCGCCTCAGTTGCCACTAGCTACCGCCATCGCTCCCGGCGCCTCCGCCATCATCCTTTTCGATTCGTGCACTCTGGAAGCATTCGCATGACTCACGGCCAAAAACGCACAACGAAATCGTGAAATTTATGCAACTGCTGGACGCTGGAGTTAAATTAAAAATTTGCTTTTTATTCCCTTTATAGATGGCGTTATTGTGTGTAAATAGCAACAAAGAAACGATTATTTGAACAAAGCGTTGCCTGACGTGCAAAAGCTGCTAGTTTCTGATTCAGTTTCGCTGACAATACGAGCATATCTCTCGTAACTGTGCGATTTTTGCGTTGCGGCGTCTCGAAATTGCCGGTTTCTTTTTTTTTCGCACAACGCATAATTCACAATTAGCTCGCGAAAGCGAAGTTTATTGCGCGGCATGCTCAAAAGGCAGGGGAGGAGGGAGGGAGAAGGGTAAGAAGTACATTCGGTTGCGTGGCGTTAGGGCTGAAATATGCCCGAATTATAAATACGTTCAGATTGCATGGCGACACGTGGCGAAGGCGTTGGGCATTTGCATTTAAATGTGACGGCAACCCTTTCGCACGCCTTTCCCCCCCACGCACGCAATTGAATTCCATTGAAGCGCCATTATGACGCCGTTGTCAATTATTTCAGCGTGAAAGTCGCCACTTAGCACGGCGCATGAAAGTTGCGCCCTCTCGCCGACCGTATGCAACCCGTAAATCACGTTTACTGCGCGCTGCCAACTTTTCGCTGAGTTTTTGCCACGTTTGGAGAAGTTGTGCAAGTTGTTGCAAAGCCCTTTCACGCCCCACACCCCCTTAACACACGACGCAAATCGATGAGATGCGAACAAATTGCACATGATTATTTTACAATCAAGCATTTGCATTGCTTTTGCATTGAGGTTAGGTTAGATGCTGTTAGGTTATGTTAGAGTCGATTAAATATGCTTAATTAAATTTGCCTCCCGTCTAATCTAACCTCAATGCAAAAATAATTTCACAAAGAAATTAATTGAGTTTGATTGGAATGCAATAAATAGACAAAACATGTTTACATGCTGTTCTGTTAGATTTTCTATAAGTTTAGGTTAGGTTAGATGCGGAAAATATTTCCAGCAACTTGCAAACTTTTCCAAATGCGGCATAAACTCAACACAAAGTTGCTTTCATGCAGTAAATGTGATTTACGAGTTGCATACCGTCAATAGGAATTTTTGTAGAGTGCTTCTCTAAGCACATCTAATCGATTCAAACCTAACCTAATAGTATCTCACCTAACCTGAATGCAAAAATTCCTATTGACGGTATGCAACTTGTAAATCACATTTACTATATGAAAAAAACATTGTGTTGAGTTTCTGCCGCATTTGAAAAAGTTTGCAATCTGTTGAAAATGTTTTCTGCGCCTAAGTTAAACTAAACTTAGAGAAAATCTAAGATAACAGTATGCAAGCATGTTTTGTCTATTTAGTTCCTTCAAAATTATGTTCAAACATTCGAAAAGTTATTATTAAATGTTTATATTTGTTGTCTATAATAGTATGAAATTGTTGTCAATTGTCAATATTATTTTAATATACGCTGTATTTGTCTTTAATAAGCTCACGTTTAGGTGCAAACAGCCATCAAAGTTCCGCGTTCAACTCCTGTAATATTCATAATTGTTTACTGCTGTGTTTGAATAAAACGCTCACTGAAAATAGCAAAGTTTCATTCGCGCCGCAGCTAATGTGGAAAAACTTTGTGTTTGCTTATGACGGTTAACAAACCGTAAAACAAGCAAAAAATGCTTGCGCTTGTTTTTATTTTGCGTTTGTGCTCGAAACAGTTGCACGAAAATGAAAATTAAAAATGTATATTTACTTCACTAACTTTGGCTAAAGTTATTGTACGGAAGTTGCCCGTTTTACTTTTTCCTGCTTTCATCCTTTTGTTGTAGCGCATCACAATGCCCACATGGTATAATAAAAGTATAAATTCGAAAAGTTAGAGCGCATTTTTATTGCTTTCTTCGTGTATATGTCTTTTTGTTTTCTACGCTGCGTAAAAGCGTTTGGCGGGAGGGATAATAAAACTGCGTGAAGTTCGGATTTATTACAATGTTCTATACGCACACCTGAAAACGCGATTTTCCCTACGTTTTCCATCTCTTATTCATGCGATTCGATCCCATCGACAGAAGAACGACACCGTTGAGAAAAGCACCCATCGCTTATCGCGTGCGAACAAATACGAATTTCATTTCATAGATGTCTCAATAAATAACGCATCCGCGTTCGGAGGGCTGTCTACAAACTCCCTATTCGCGAAGCTTTTTCCCTTTCGTTCAACGCGATGCGTTTATCACATCAAATCACAATCAAAATATATTTCTATAGGAAATTCAATGTACAGTTAGGCCACGGGCGGTTCCTGAAATAGTGGCCAACCTAAGCAGGTAATAGGCATCACATAAATGCCGATAGTTAGGAACAATTAATAAATATTCACTTTCTTTCAGCTAATGTGGAGTAGAAATGGTAAAAAGTGCAATCCCAACATCCGGATATCCGTGCCAATTTTTTTTCCGGATGGTATCCGGATAATCCGGACGCTTATTTTTATCCGGATAGAAATTAAATTAATTATTATATTATAGTAATTAAATTAATTTAATAAATATAGAATAAGTATCCGGATTAAAAAAAAGTTTCCGGATAAAAAAGTGTATCCGGATAAAAATAACTATACGGCTAGAAATAAGAATCCGTCTAAAAGCCCATCCGGATAAGAATTAATTCGTATCCGGATACCATCCGTTTATCCGGAATTATATTAATTAATTTAATTAATGT
>JAODFX010215013.1:0-23409 GCA_027580035.1 Dorylogaster longipes
TTCAACAATCAAATTCCATATGTAGTTAACTTTGATAAATCAAGCTATGTAGATAATAATTTTTTGTAAACACCCGAAAGTGAGTTGAATTTTTCCAAATTAAGTAATATAAGACTAAATTTCATCACTCATCCAAATTTTTGCAACGCTTGCAAACAGTCACGAGGAAGTGATATGGGGAAGCCGAGCAATGTAAACAATGCGCTAACCTGATTGAACCTTATTACAAACCATTTACTTCGTTCTGAACTTTTGCATTTTTAGCTAGCGCTGGAATGTAGTGCGTTATAAATCGTTAGCTCACATTCATTGCTTTCTTGTTTACCAGTTCTTGCCCATTTCAATGCCTTTCAACAGCTGCTTGCACGACTAATAACGGCAATGTACTTAAGTTTGAATGGTCTGCTGCTCTTTCCAATTTTCTTTATTTCTATCGCACTTGACAATGTGTATGCGAATTGTGGTTGTGACCTAAGCAGAGAATCAAAATGCTCAAACAGCGACCGCTTCAAAAACATTTATGCGAAAGAATTGAATGTACCACAAAGAAACGAGACGATTGGGCTGGATGCAGCTGATATGGTACTGATAGCAGCTGGTTATTTCGATATGGGTACTGACCAGCCCATCTTTGAATCAGACTTTGAAGGACCTGTAAAGAATGTTTCAGTTCAAGCATTCTATCTGGACAAGTTTGAGGTATCGAATGAGGAGTTTTCAAGATTTGTGCAAGAAACTGGTCACAAATCTGAAGCTGAGGTATTTGGTGATAGTTTCATTTTTGAACAGCATATACCAGAATCACTGCAGGCAAAGTATGAAGATTATCGAGCTGTGCAAGCACCTTGGTGGATTAAAATGGATGGTGTTGATTGGAGACATCCCGAGGGTCCACAAAGTAGTATAAAGGGTAAGAGAAGCAGAAGATAAACTACTTGTTTCCTTTATCAACTACTTGTAGATAGAATGAAACATCCTGTTACACATGTCTCCTGGAATGATGCTTTAGCATTCTGTAAGTACAAGGGGAAACGATTACCCACTGAAGCTGAATGGGAATATGGCTGTCGAGGTGGCTTAAAGCAGAAGTTGTATCCCTGGGGTAATCTGTTAAATCCTAAAGGTGAACATTGGATGAATATCTGGCAGGGGAACTTTCCGAGTGAAAATACAGCTGAGGATGGTTTTAAGGGCACATCACCGATTGATACCTTTCCACCAAACAAATATGGACTGTACAATATGGCTGGCAATGTTTGGGAATGGACTGATGATAGCTGGTTGGGATCAAAGGTAGGAGGCTTCATTGAAACTACCATAAATTACTGCATTTCTGCAATAGGATCTCAGAGTGAAAAAAGGAGGCTCATACCTATGCCATAAAAGCTATTGCTGGCGATATCGTTGCGCAGCCAGATCACACAACACGAAAGATACGACATCCAGCAATTTAGGAATCCGATGTGCCGCCGATGCGTCCACTTAACACAGAAGAAGAAACAGCCACAACGTTTAGTATGTACTTAAACTCACGCTACAAAACTGGTACGAATCCTGCCGAAGAGTCTTCCAAAACAATCTAGTTGTCTATAGAGAATCTATGACAAATCAACGAATTTACGAGTGTTTCTGTCGATTCGCCGCCTGATATGTATAAACATGAATAAGTTTTCTTTTATTGTGGAATGTTATAAAGTGAATAGAGAACAAAAAGGAAGGGCAATTTCCTAATACATAATCGTAAACGTGAATCTAGAAAGTGAACCAGGTGATGGAGATGCGAAGCATCGCATGTTTATGGATAAAAATTATATTCGGCGTGGCACAACAGCAACATTATCACGCCTGGCGGTATTTGTACGAAAAGCGTGGCTGCCTGTGGCCGTCAGCCTACCGCAGTTTGATATTGTCAATGATCCTCGCGAGCGCATGGTGCGCCGACGAGCGGACAGCCTGCGGCAGCGGCAGGAACTTATACAGCAGGAAACCGCCGACCGACCAAAGCGAGACCTTGAACGCAGCCTTGGCCACCTTGGAAGTGAGCGTCGGTGGCGGCACAACGAGCACAGGGCTCACATTCGGCGTCTGGTCGACGGGGAAGAGGCGTGCGATGCCGAGCGCGTGCCCCAGCCCGACCACGGTGACGATCTTCAGCGGCTCGCCGGCAGCTAGAACACAACGCTTCGCTATCGGCTCTTTGAGCTAGTTAAGCAAATTCGTTTACTTCGCTGAGCATGTTTGCATGCCTGCTGGATGGAGTAAGTGAGGATGATGTCACGCTCGTCGACGAAGACCTCCGCGATCGTCGGATACTCGCCCGACACGTCGGCAAGCATCTGCTCCAACATGTCTTTCCGCTTGCACTTCTCCACGTCTTCCTTGCTGCCGGCCATATGCAACAGAACAAACTTGTTCGTTTTCACCTCACGCACATTTGAAAAAATTGCTCACCTGATTGAAGGCTTGACAAAAATCAGATGGCACGCCAGCTTACACGTCTGCCACCAGGAGAGTTTCGCGAGCGCACGCAAAATGGTCACTTTAATCGGCCTGTCACCCAGCTTGATAATGCAGTGCGGAATTGCACGAGCTTCTTTGAAGGCCACGCGAAACTCGCCGCCAGGCGCCATACCGATCTCCTTCGTGAAATGAGCATACAGATTAAGCAGCAGCAGATATGTGACTCCATAGTAGACTCCATTCTTCTTAATCGTATTCATCACGGTTTCAAAATTCACATTGGCTGCCTCTCGCAACACAGTTTCCTCATCCAATGCTATGATGCCAATGCGAGCTTCACATAGTTCTAATATCACAATGTTTGGTTGGACTGCTTGGATGACTTTTGCCACATCATCCTTGGATTCCTGGCTAAAGTGGGCTGTTCCAACAAGGTACACCTTGGCACCTGTTTCTTTGTGCTTAAGGAGGAAGACAGTTTCAGGCAGATTGCTATCAAAATCCTCAGTGGTTGGGTTCGATACACTGCTGTTGTTAGCTGCTGCAACCTGCTCCAGCTCTGACTCAGTTTCATGCTTGCCATTCGAGTCTGTTGATGAATCAATGTCAAGCTCCTCAAAGTAGTCGGATTTATCTGAGCCAGGTGTTGAATCCACCTTGTCGATTTTCACTATGCTATCTGATAATTCTGCAAGGCAAAGCCAGCAATAGACATTCCACACTATTGTATTCTAGCATTAAGCGTAACGCATGATACGTACCTGCGCCTGTGAGTGAGCTTTCCATTGCGTACAGTACACGTTGTCAACGACACGTTGCTGGAAATCGAGCGACGCAGAGAGGTGAATTAAAGCACGCACAGAAGGCTCAACTAGATGTCGTGCGGCTGACGGATGCAGGCGTGAGGCTCGGATTCGGGCAATTCGCGAAAAAAACGAGAGCGCGTCGCGCAATCAGCTGATAAATAATGCTACATTCGCTAGAGGCCATGCACGCATAAACACCAGCGATATAAAAGTCATACGTGCAGCAGGCGCAACAAGTTTCTAGTGGTATTTGATGAAATATTGGGGGGAAAATTGTGATGTAATTCCCTATAAAAAGTGGTATTTTTGAATTTGCTAGCAGATCGTTTGTAAACGCTACGTAACAGAATGGCTGACTAACTAGCAGACTGCTACATAACGACGATTATGAAATTGGGTCTTTGACGCGCAAAAGCTAAAGTTCTGCATAAATTCGTCATCTTCATTCCCCTCATTTGCCAAACGTTTGACAACTTGATACGGATCGTGATCCAAAGTGCACGATCAAACGCACCTATCATTACGTTTTTTTATGGTAACCATAACCAAAGTAATACGGATTGATACGGATAACACTGGTCGTCCACCAGGACGTACGACGAAGATAAATTAGTTCTGTTGACGTTGGGCTTATATTTTACGAAGATGGTAGCGGCGTTTAGCCATCGTCTTTTATTAACCCTTGGCTTCATCTCGCTCTTTCATGCGGCTTATTCAGCTGCACAACGTATGCTAATTGAAACCAAACAATATTTACATTTAGATCAACTGCATATTAATGTAAAGAATTTCAGATCGTTCGTACCTGCGAATCAACGAACAGAAATTTACGTATTTGCCGCTTGATGTAAGCATTTTCAATAATAATGACACATTTATTTATTAGTTGCTTGTACAACTTGTAGATCACAATTCAGGCAGTGCTCAGTCTGTTTATCATCATGTGTGGTGTATTGAAAATTGCTGGAGAATTCAAAGAAATCAAAGCATCTGCTGACTTGAAGGAGAAGTCATGGGAGTCATATCGAAATTTACCATCATTCTACTCATTCAACCACAGGGGCAAAACCTTGGCAATGTCTACATTTTAAATGTAACAGTGTGTATTAATTTATTTAAATCTATTATAAGTAACAGCCAAAGGATCTGTACTATTTAGTAATAAGAAGTTCAACTTCACAGCTGAGAATGTTTTGAATTCACATCAAATGCAAGCAACTGTAGTTTATGCACCTATGCAGCCACTGTTTAGTAACAGTTCAGTAAAGCTTTTTTAGTTGTTCGTAGGTTACAAAGAAGATGATATTCCAAGGCCCCATTCGCACCCATGTTGGTATGAATCCTTTGTAGAATGCCCAGAAACCTTCATTTCTAAATGTTTGTAGAAAACAATCTGCTGTGCCAGAATAAAGATGTGCTGCAGATAACAGATTTTTCACTTTTCTTTGGTTCATCAGTCTTGTCTTAAACAACCATCAGAACAACTGTGGTTTAAGTAATAATTTTATTAAACTATACTCACCCTTACTACATCAATAGGAGTTGAAGCAACTGCACTTCCCAAGCTTGCAATTAGACTAGAGCTATTCACACCAAAGTTAAGCCATTTAGTAAATTGTTATTGTGCTATTCTGCTTTGGGACTTACATAAAATGATTTGCTACTTTATCACCAAACGTTTCCATCAAGTGCACTTTACAAAAATCATAGACTGGTAGCTCAACAGCAGCTATTACAGCTGCTCGTTGAGCAGTTGGACTAACACCCTACAAATAAATGCCTATTCAGTCTCCTAAATCATTTTGTCTTTGGCATGCTTACCCTCCACAAACCAGCAGCACCCTCATGCAAGTAAACATCCTTGAAACAGGCTAATAAACCAATATTATGTCCTTGTAGGCCACTAACTTGCATGCGTACTTTTAGCACATCTGTGGGATTTGCAATCGCACTAGAAAAAGCTCCTGCAAAAACAGCACAACATACATTTACACTAATACTATCCTTCATATAGTATTTTTTTACGATGACATCTTTCAATGAATAGTATGTTCCAAACTTGATTGTGCCATATGTTGCCTGCCTGAGAACAGCAGGCCCAATGCTATTAACAAAAAAAAAACCATTCGCACTTATTGCATCTCATATTTTGGTGTCAGCTACTTTCAGATTACCCTGAGTATAGTGCTTTGATGCCTTCTTCTCTTGCAACCTGTATGAAGCAGTCAACCATTCCACCATACTTCAGACTTGAATGTTTCACATCAAACTTTTGCCCTTGGATTTGCAACCTGGTCTTGGTCAAATCGATAGGGAATGTTCCTAAGGAAACAAATTAGTGTGCAACAATTCCCAATTAGGAATGCATGCTGTATTACCAAATTCTGCAACACAGGAAGCAAGTCCTCCAAAAATGAATGGCCTCCAATCTCTATCTCCCATAACAGTTTATGATATCTTGTTTTCCAATATCTTAAGTCAGTTAAAGCAACAGTCTTTTCCTTGAAGTTCTCAATAAATGTAATGTTAGGTCAACTACGGCTCGATCTTCATAGGTTAGAAGTTAGAATTTCGCGTGTTCAATCCTATCGCAAAAATAATTTTACGAGCATAGTTGTCTGGTGAAATATATTGGATGTAGACTTATCAGAGCAAGGAGGGCAAGCAATTGTGAAATCCTCATAATCATTCATTGGTTTACAATAAATTATCCACTTGGCAAAAATGTTTAGCAACTTGTTTTTAACTTCGTCAACCGACGTCATTCTAGTGTCGTGGACAACCGCGACCAACTGTTTTATATAGAAATTTATTGAAACATTATAGTTGCACTTTATGATTACAGTAGTTAATAAATGCTGAACTCAGCAGTAATATTACTTTCTCTTAAATATGCGATTTTCCGCTATACCAGGAAACAGCAACAAGATGTTTCACAGTCAAGCCCCCAAAATTCTCTTCGGCGCACACAAACGATGTTCAACCAACTTAATAATGCATGGGGAGCAAAACGTTATTACAAGGTCTACTATTTAATATTCACAAATTGAGATAAAACCAAATCTAGTTTCTGAGAATAGAAACTTCTTCGCGTCCAGCCTCACACCGTGTCGGGGAACTCGATGATTCGATGACGCATCCTTCTGCCGACAGTTATCCTACCATGTCATATAAAAACCTAAGCATCTTCGAACGTAAAATAATTGCCACTCTCGGCTCTCGCGTGTGTGTCGCGAACGCTACGAAGCGCAGAACTAAACGTATATGAATCGACATATCTATGTACACAACTCGAGAGAAAGAAGAAGTAACATAAATCATAACAATGAACTCATGTTTTTTTTTTTTGCTCTTCTCATTTGAATGAACTAGTGGCCATTTCCCAATGATTTTTGTTTGTTTGTTAATAGTGTAATTTAATAATCCACATTCCTTTTAAATGATATCGCACTATCTTCGGCATGAGGTTGAAGTAAAGTCTATTTCTCACACACAAGTACAGCAGTGCATTCCTCTTTCCAGCCGATTTAGGAGAGGTGGAACGAGTGTTGTCCCTCTGACGCAGCGATGCTTAACTTCTCGCGCATGACTTCGATGCTCGAATAGTCTGGAAGTTTGAGGTAGTTGACGCAGGTCATCACAGATGGTAAGAAGTCGTCCGGATTCAAGTTCGTATCACGACGCACAACTGTTAAAGGTGGTGACAAAGATTTGAAACCTAGAACAGTGGAAAACAAGACGCAGACAATGAGGTGGACGATCTGATTAAACTAGGCGCACGAGAAGGACGATCAATCTTTACCTCCAACGGGTAACCTTGGGCTTCCAGTCAAAAATTGTACAAAAAGTCTCTGCTCTTCGCGATTATACAAGCTAAGCACTTCGAATAAGAAACGCACTGCCCGCGAATCGGCCGTGTAACCATGGTCGGGGCGGCAGCAGTCCATCAGCGTCTTCACGTCCCAGCCGGCAATCGAGTCGCGCGGACTGCCGCAGAAGACGGCTTCCAGCTCTTCGGGCTGGAACATGCGCAGGTTCTGCACGGGGAACACCGACTCGAAGCCCTCGCGGAACGACTCCATCTGCCTGTTAACGCCCTCGACGAGGAACCAGTGCAGAACGAGGTTCACGTACTGGTGCAGATTGTTAATCGTCACGCTCGTGACGCGCCCGTTGCGTATCAGTTCGATGTTGGTCCCTGGCAAGACAAAGTCGATCCCGAGATCGGCAATCGTGCAGCCGTCGAACTCCAACTTCTCAATCTGAAATTGCGTGCGAGGCGTTAACGCAAGAGGGGTTAGAGCTAGCAGCTAGCGACGAGACCTGTTCAATTTGCTCCATGGGCATTAACTTGGTGTCGGCCAGGACTGCATCGCGTTGCCGCACCAACTCCTGCATCTTCTTGATCGTCTTGTGTATGTCTGGCGCCACCTGCGATAGATCGGCAAGGCCCAGCGAATGCTCGCCACCCAGAATCCACTTGTAGAACGTTAGCGAAAACGGCAAATCCAACTGAAAGTTGGTGTGGCGAAGTGTAAGAAGATAGCTGCTACGTTGGAGATGTGATCACTCACCATTCGCGAATCCATGACGGCCTTTGCCATCAATTTACCTAAAAACCTAAACTTGGCCTTCACCTTTGTGACCTGGCTAACCTTCGCGTTGCGCGCGAGCGGCGCCGCGAATAGGCCGACCGCGTTGTAGACGTACTCGCCCGGATTGTCGGGCGCGTGCCACAGCTCGAGGTCGAGGCGCTGCAGCTCCTTCGAGACGAGTGTGTAGAACTCGAGCGTCGGCCCGAGCCCGGTGCCGACCTCGTTCTCGTACTGCACCTCGAGCAGCGCCTTCGACGTCGCGAGGTCCTGCATCACCTGCTCGGCCTGCTTGAGGATGTCGTCGCGCGAGATCGTGCGCTTGCGGCGGTCGAGGCGCGGCGTGACGCGCTCCTGCGAGTCGGTGCTGCTCAGCTCCGGCGTCATGTCGAGCAGCTTCTGCAGCGCGCGGTCGCGGTCGAACGACGTCGCGTAGAAGAGCAGCTGGCGCGTCTCGAACGGGAAGAGGAACGGGCACGTCGACGCGATCTGCTGCAGCCAGTTGGGCAAGTTGCCCGTCATGATGACGAGCGGGTCCTGCAGCTGGCGCGACGCCTTCGCGGCGATCTTGCTGTTGAGGAACTCCGCGGGGCTCGTGATCGGTCGGTACTCCACCGCTGGATAGAGCGTCGTCCAGTGCTGGTTGAGCGCGTTGAGGATGCGCATCAGGCAGAGCACCTCCAGCGACGCGTCCTGCACGGTCACCGTGTCGGGTAGCTGCGTGACGAGGAAGGGCGTCAGGGGTGAGAGGATCGCTGGCGTGAGGCCCTCGTTCCACAGTTCGTCGCCTTTGCGCCGCAGCGCGTTCTTGCTGCTTGCGCCCTTGCCCTTCCGGCTCGATGTTGTGCTGCTCGTGCTCGACTTCTGCGAGATGCTCGGCTCCTCCTTCAGCGGGCGGTAGTAGATCGTGTGTGTTTGGATCCAGACGCCCGCATGGCCTAATGGCGTCTCATTGTCTGTGTCCGTCTCGCTCTGATCGTTGCCGGTGTTGCTGAACTGGCGCACCGCCTGGTAGACGGTCATATTGTAGGGCAGCAGCGCGTTGCCGATGAGGAATTGCAGCTTGTGCTTGGAGCCGGACGCGGAGATCACAACCGACGCGAGCGTCTCCTCGATATCGTCGTCGGTGTCGCCGTCGTCGCTGTCCGCACTGTCTTTGTCGCGCACGCGACCGTAGCCGCGCACAACGAGATAGCGCTCGATGGCTTGCACAAGCGCCAGCGGATCGATCTTCACCGTGCCACCCTTCCATTGCTTCAGATTCGTGCAGTCTGGGTGTCGTTGCAGATTGCACTACGAAAACAGAATTTTGATGTCAGACATCGCCTACTCATCCCATTAATTGATCATCACCTTTAGCTGATGCGTGTTGAAGAACTTCAATGCGCTTGTGCCGCCTCGACCCGCGCCGCTACTGGCAGGCAGGTCGTGCACTTTAACGGGGAACTGTTCCAGCTGCGACACGCAGCCGCTGAGTTTCGCCACCAACGCGCTCATCCATGTCGAGTTAATTTCGTCGAGCATGATCACGTCCATTTGCAGCGGGCAGTTTGCGAACACATGTAAGAAGATGCGTAGCCTTTGTTCTCTTCCGATAGGTCCTGTTGAAGAGAATCGGCATTAAACGTGTATAGTAAATAGATGAATAAATACACGCGGTGCGTACCAGTCGTAGTAGCCAGATATGATAGTAAAGCCTTGATTAAACCGGAGTGGTTAACTTCGAACGGCGAGATATCGGATTCGATTAAAATTTCGCGCAGCTCCTGGAGCGCGTCACCACATTCTGTGGTTGGCAGCCTTTGAATGCAGTTGGTTAACCGCGAAAGCACATTCATCGCTGGATGCTGCGAGCCTGATACTTCATTTGATGAATAAATATCGATAAACTTCGTAGCCTGGAAGGCAATATTGGCCATTAGTATGCGCATCGAGGGGCGGTTTGCAAAACTTACCTGTTCTCTAACCCACTGCCGAGTTTTCTCCTTATTACCTGCGGTTAGATTAGAATTAGAGGAAGATTTATTTAAGCAGTTACCAATCTCTTTGCTATAGTTTCTATCATTCGACGACGAGTTCATGTTTCGACCCCAACGTGCAGGATTTAAACTCTGCAAGAAACTAGTAGTCTTTGAATTGCCGGAAAACCGTGGCCTTGAATTACTTGGAGTCGCCGCCGCGGTCGCACCCAGCGAGGTGGCCTTGCTGAACAAGTCGTGCATCAACGAGGGCGACAAAGGCATGTCTTCGTGGCGCGACTTCGACGAGCGGCCACCGCTGCTGCGTTTGCCGGCACGCTTGCGCTTAATCATATCGCCGATGCGAGCATGCGATGGACTCTGCGACTTTGTGTCCGCGTCCAGGTTCGTGCTCGACCTGGACGTTTTCGGCGCAACGGGCTGCGCCACCGGCGGCGGGACCACCGTCGTCTCCAACGAGACCGGCGACGACGAGGTGAACGACGTGGGCGTGGCGCTCGTCGGCGACGTGAGCGACGTGCCGTTCGGCGTCATGCTCAGCTTGCTGCTGTTGGGCGTCTGCGAAGGGCCCGGCTGAGCATCGCTGAGGCAAGATAACGCGCTCGAGTTCACTGCCTTCGGTGGGCTGACGCCGAGTGGCACGTCTGGATCGGCGAGCTGATTGATCTGGTGCATGACGCCCTCACGGCGAAAGTGAATGCCGAACACGTCGGGCAGCTTTGCCATCAAGATCTCGGCCATCTGCAGCGCGCCGACGACGATGCGCAGGTCCGTCGATGCCATCATGCCCGCAATATGACTGCTCACCACTTGATTCTTAAGCACCTCCTTCAGCAGCTCCGGGCTAGCGTAGTAGACCATGCGGAGCAGCGCTTTCAAGCACTTGCAGCGCACTGTCGGTCCGGCGCTGGACGAATACACCTCGTATAGCACGGAAAAGAGCGAACGGATGAATGCGGCAGCGAGGCCGCGCTCCTCGCGTAGACAGGCGACACGTGCGTCGCGGTTCGCCGAATTGGGGCGACTCGCAGGCGGGGCCGAATCGGTGGTCGCCGTTGTCGCCGGCGACGCCTGGCTGCTCGTCGGCGTGAAGCGGCGTTGCACCGGCCGCGACGTGCCCGTATCTTCGTTGATCTGCTGCATCGAGTGGAAGTCGATTGTGTAGGTGCGGCCGAGAGTGTTTAGGCTCACCTCGTCGTCGCCGCTCATATGCGCTGCCTCAATCATGCGGCTGTCGACGGCACCGTACGCATGCCACAAGCCGCGATCGTCGCGCCACTGCCACGTCGGCTGGTCCTTGCTGATGTTCGCCGGCCGCTCCAGCAGCGCGTCGACGACGAAGATGCCGTCCGTCGGCAGCTTCGGCATCAGTTCGCCAATCAGTGCCGTGATCTCGTACAGCTCCTGCGGCTGCCTTGCGACCAGCTCCACTTCATCCTGGCTCACCTCCGCCGATCCAGTGAGCAGATACAATAGCGTTTCGGCGATGTTCTGCTTGAGTAGCGTGAGCGCTAGGTCCGGGCAGTTGGCGCACATCACGCACAGAGTGCGCAGCACCGTGATGAACGTCCCAGTGCTGATCACCGGCGGCGTCACCACGAGCAGCTGCTGCAGGTTCGTCAGCAGCTCGGTGCTGGCGATCTCCTGCAAGCGTGCGGGCTCCAACTGGAAGCTGTCGCCTAGACGCGAGAAGGCCGAACACACGCACTCGACACTCTTCTTGTCCTGCTGCGTGAGGCGATTCGCTAGCAGAGGCAGCGATTCGGCGACGTACTGGAACTCGTCGCTGGTCATGTTCAGGCAGCAATTCGCCGTCACCGAGAGCGCGTTGCGTTGAGCATTGATCGAAAAGAAGTCCAAGTACATCAAACACGCAGTCACACCTCTCTGTAAGCAAGGCAAACGTTCGGCACAGCAACACAACATGGACTGGACATACCGCTTGCAGAATCGCTTTCGAATGCCTGTGTGAGAGCATATCCAGGGCGGTTAATGACTGCTCAGCAACATCCATGCACTGGATTACTTGCAGCTTCTCGAGGAACACCGGAACGGCGTCCACTACGACCGCTGAGGACCGCGGAAGCGCTTCCATCATATACGTCAATGCACGGCAAGCATGATTCATCTATTCGCAAGTGTGTGTGAGAATGCAAATTGCAGGTAGCAGGTCGCAGTATGCACCACTTACAATATCAAAATTGTGCTCCATGCGAAGGAGTGTAATTAAAGCTGGTACAACTTGCTTGACGGGGAAGCCAGTAAGCGTATCTTCGTTTCCCATCACGAGCATCTGGCACATCTCGATGACGGCCTGCAGCTGCTGGCCTTCGTCGCCGGTCGCCTGCAAGCCCTGCAGCAGCTGCGTGGCCTTTGCAACAGCTGAAAAACGCAGGCGTTGAGAGCGTGCGAGCAGCGGTAGGAGGCGACGAGGCGACACTTACAGCTGCTGGCCCCCATGCTGCGATGTAGCATTTGCTGCATGCGCGGCCCGAGTGCGCCGAACAACTGCGGCGGAAGGCCGCGCGCCTCCAGCAGCGCCTGCAGCCGGCCGACTTCGCTGTCGTCGCTCTCCGAGTCCGGGCCTGGACCCGATGGTCCCCCACCGCTTGTCATCGCCTGCGTCGCTTCCTGAGGCGAAGGCGGTTCTTCTGAAACTACGAATTTGCCCTACGTTATTGCCAAACTGCCTGCCGCGCTTCGCGCCGCCGCAGTGACGTCTCGTTTCGTCTCGTCACGTCACACACATCGTCGCGCTGTCGCGGCGATATTTACGTTGGGGCACGGTGGCCATCTCATAGTACTGCAGCAGATTGTAGTACTGGTCGAGGAAATCCATGGCGTCGGCTTGCGTGCGGTGGGTGGTGTCGGGTGAATGCGCCGCGTTGATCGATGCACCGTGTTTGCGCGCACGAACGAATTTCACATACTTTTTTTGCCCCGAGTGAAAATGATCACTTCCAATATTAATTAGTATATGATGCACTCAATAAATAAATTCAATAGTGATTTGTAAACAAGATCAAGTGAAGTGTTAATTGCAATTATGTGACAGAAAATTTTACAGGTAGCTTTTGTTGTGCTGTTGTTTTGGCATCTGGATGCGATTCTATTTTGCGTAATCAAAGGGAAACTAGCGCAGGTATAAACAAATGTCGCGTCGAGCGAAACAAGCGCTCGCAACGCGCTGGAAACGTCGTAGAAGGCTACGCATTTGCAATGAAACAAAATCTCCTCGCAATGAAAGAGAGAGAGAGAAAGACCGTTTCGATGGGAAGATTTTATGGTTATCTACTTGTTTACTATCCGGAAAAGTCATCAAATAGTGTTGATTAGAGTTTGTCAATGCAGTCTATAGCATTTTGCAATAAAACAAAATGTGTTTGAGGAGACTTGGTTAGAAAGTTTTGTATGCATGCGCTAGGATGATAGAAGGATAATGGAAGAGAGCTTTCTTTACCCTGCAAAGAGCTGTTTGGCACCTCTAGTTGGTCAGAAGCCATTGGGGTGGCTGGGACGGGGGCAGGAGCCGTGGCTCCCACCTTGTGCTGGCGGGATGCTCGGCTGCTGCTGGAGCCTCGGCCACCACTGGAGCTGGCACAGGAACCCGTTGTTGTGCTGTGCCCTGCGAAACGTGCGCGAGAGGCCGCGTGTCAACTACCACTTATCAACAACGAACGAGCGCCGGCCGATAAGATAAGCGGCGCGCGTCGTCCGTGGTGTACCTTTGCTATTTCGAGTGCTGCGCCTCAACACAGCTCCGCTTCGGGTCAGGCGAGAGGGCTCCGGCGCTTCCCTGCTGCTGGCGGCGGCGGCGGCGGCGTCCTGGTGGCTGCTGGCGGTCCCCAGCGCTGTGGCTTTGCTCGGCGGCGCCGCGACGACGCCCGGATCGGAGAGGCGGCCCTGGCTGCGCAGCGGGTACTTGTGCGGCACGCTGAAGCTCTCGCTCGACGGGCCGCCTGCGCTCGCTGCAGAGGAGCCGCTGCTGCTACTGTTGAGCAGCTTCTCCGAGAAGCTCACCGAGAGCAGCTGCCGGCGTCCTTTGCTCGCCGCCTTCTGCGACACCAGCGGCTGCTGCTGCTGCTCGACAACGTCGGGCACGTCCTCCGCCTGCCTGCCGCTACTCGTGCTCGTACTCGGCAGCAAATCCACCGACACGACTCCGCCGCCGCCGCTGCTGCTGCTGTGGTTGTGCTGGCTGACGGTGTCGCGGCGTGCACGCTTGCTACTACTGGCGGTGGCCGCCGGCTGCAGCGAGCTGCTACTACTACTGCTACCTCCTGCCTTGCTCGCTCGGGTGCCGCTGCTCTTCGCAGTCACCTGCGCCGACAGCCCGTTGAGACTCTTCGTAGGCTTGGTGGTCTTGCTAGTCGTATTGGTGGTGTTTGTCTTACTCAGTGAATTTTGTGACTTGACCTACAACAAACAAACAATGCAATGCTCAGCGAGAGACTGCAACCACTCTGCATGCTCGGTCCACTCACTTTGTTTGCAGTTGGTGATTGAGTTCGTAGACGTTTTGCCTGTGCACGTTGTGGTGGCAGCGCACGCTTTCGGCGGCTTCTGCTGGCACCAGCGGTGGCACTAGCTGGATCTGCCATAGACGCTCACTTCACAGCACCCTACAGCCACACACATTCCCTTGAATCTTCAGAGACAAGTGGGTTGTTCACGGGCTGCAAGAGAGAGCACGGTTGCGAGCAGGTGAGTGGCATAACGAGGCGCGACGCGCACGATCATTATTAATAGTGCCGGGGAGTGCTGCTGCATGCACACGCTCTACACAAAAGCGCATGCATTACCTTGAGATCTCATTCTTTTTTATTTTCGCATTGCGACGGCGACGAGCCGATTGCACTCTTCGCTTTCGCACCGCCTGTGCCCGAAAACGACCACGCACGCCTCACTGGACGAACCAACGGCAGGGGCGATCTCCTCCGTTTGCCGTGTGCCCCGTACAGTATGGATTTGTTATCAGCGCTGGCCGTTCAGCTGCGGCGAGAAATCACTTCGCGTAATGGTGTGCTGCTGCTTGCTGCGCGACGATGGCACGGACGAGACACAGCTGAAGTCGAAGTATCGCGAGTGCAACGCGCTCGCTCGGCGCGCGGCGCGCATCGCGTGCGAGAGAGCTCGCACCCATCGAGCAGGCGGCGACACCGACACGGCCGCTCTCTGCGCGCTGCTTGCCTGCCTGGCCCAGGCGTTGCGCACAGATGTTGGCTCTGCAAGACGAACGGCCGCCGGCGTTGCCGCTTCTATGTAAATAACGGCGACTATTTTCAAACACCGTCTCCGAGTTTCCCGACCGCTGAAAACACTCACACACGCACGCAGCGCCGGCTTGGATCGGCCTGCGAGCGGTTGCAGCGCAAGAGAGCGTGTGCCGCGCGTCGCTTTTGCACAGCCGACGCACGAAACGTCGCCGTCGAACGCAATGGACGCCTCTCGAGTATAAACAAATGAATGCGCAAACAACCAACCGCTATCATGCAATTGACTCATTCGGCGATCTGTGGCAAGCAATCTTCTGCTTTGCCTTCCCAGCTGCAAGGTGCGAGACGCGTTTGATACATGGCGTCATTGCTTTGCGCATCGTTCGATTGCTCACGATCCCAGAGCCAGAAATACAGCACAGACTGCTCCGCGAAGCGAACAAAAGGCCTTGCATATGATTGACGGCTGGATGGCGTTCGCAAGGCCATTGCAGGACTCTAGCGCGTGAGGTGCAAGCGTACGTACCTAGCAAGATGCATCGGGGCTGCTGCTAGCAAGGACATAGGTTTTCCTCGAAGCACTCCGCACACGCGAAATGACAAGACCCTTTTTTAGATAACTCAACTCCCGACAGACGACCGTCAAGTGCCGTCAAGTGCGCCTCCGCTGTCATACGGCGGCGAGCGCCGCATGGTTTTGTGTGTGCTAATAGCGAACTAACATGAAGTCGTGCTGCCATCTGTTGCTGAAATTTATAATCGTCTTTTGACTGATTTCGATTTTAGTTGAAATTTATATACACTACGTTTATGAAACTTATTAGCATTGCCTACACCAAATGATAATGTCAATAGTTAAAAGTCAAAAACATGTTCCAACTTTGTACTCGACGCGTTTGTAAACTCTGCGTACGAGGAGAGCAAGTCGTCCATTTTGTATCCTTGGTTGGTCTCCCACAAAATCTTCCTGGAGCGCTGCATGTCGCCGACGGTTAATGAGAAGAATGTATTACCCGAGGACCAGTTGATTAACTCGGACAATTTATAAGATGCTATAACGTCCTGCACGCAAAACAAGAAATAAAGATGTAGTCATTACTAAACTTGTAATGAAAGAAACGCATTGTGAATACCTTCGTAGTTGGGTTCACTTTATGAACTCCATGCCTATTAATAGCAATAATTTCTGGCTCGCAGTGCTGAACTTCCTTCACGTCGAAGAAGGTCGAACCAAACAAAGGCAGCTTGGAAACGATCTCGAGGAATTGCCGTTTGGCGTCGTCGACGCTCAACGTGCAGATCTTGCGGTAGCCATCGGCTAAAGCTCGCTTCCAGTGCGAGGCAGCTTTTGTTTTGTTGATGTGGTACGGAAGAATGGAGTCGATGACGTGCGGCAAGTCGTTGAGCGGATTCTGGTACTTGACAAGCAGGATCAAGCTGGAGAGACGCACGGCATCCTCTTCGCTGCACTTGGCGTAGCCCTTGAGGTACTTCTGCGCTTCCTGGTGGTAGTGGAAGATCAAGTCGGCGTTGGCATCCACTCCAATCCCGGCGTCCAGCCACAGCTTTCGGATGAAGAAGACGAGCATCGTGGGCGTCGTGCGGCGCATGCCGATTGCGCTGTACTCCTGCTGCTGCTGCAGCGACGTGCTCTTGAGCCACTCGTGCACCTCGTGCAGGAAGTCGTAGAAGTAGGCAGTGGCCGGGATGGCAAAGGCCTTCTCGCCGACGACGACGATCAGGCTGAAGCCGACGACGCTCTGCAACCGCAGACGTGCCTTAAGCTCATCGGCGATGTCACTTGCGCGTGTGAAGGCGTCCACCAGGCAGCTTTCGTCCGTATCGTCGGGGAAGTAAATCCGATGGTAGATCTCGGTGTGCGAGCGTTGAATCGCTTCGATTTCGACCGCCACGGGAGGAAACTTTCTGGGGGGGAGTTTCTCCGTTTGACGCTGGAGAAGTCGCTCGTGACAAACGGAAGCGAGGGGATGAGTGCGCGACTCGGTGAATTTCATCACTTCAAGGAGCAGTTGAGAAGTTGGAAGGAAGAGACCTGTGGCGAGGTAGAGCAACTCCCAAGCTTTGCGTTCGCATTGATCCATTGGGTTAGAGGTTAGCTGGCGAAGAATCTGGCAGTAGACCTCATCGTGTAGCACTTCGTTGTCCATGCAGGGTGCAAAGATCTCGCTGGCGTATTTAACCGTCTCGCTGGACTTACCCGGTGCGAGTTCCATGTACCTCAGAATACCCATGAACACCTCGCAGGCTTTTGTATTCAGACTACGATCGGGATCCTCCAGAACGCGCTTGAGCAACGCCTGCCGCATCGGTTTCGACGTGAACTTCCACAGCTCCTCGGTCTGTCTCTCAGCTACCGACCCCAGCACTGAGGATGTCTGCTCGGTGAGGCGACGCGATGGCCGATAGTTATTCTCTGCGTACTGCACCAGAGTGTGCTTCTGCAGCCGTTTAACGTTGTCCCCCTTACGATGCTTGTATGTGAACATTCCCTTCTTGTATGCGTCAAGGACCTCTTGCGTTGGAGGCTGTAGACATGGCAGGACACGCACGTGGTCCATGGGGAAGTCGCCTCGCTTGTCTTGGCAGATTCCAGTTGCCCAAGTCTGCACATCAGCACCAGTAAGACCATCCGCTAGTGTGATTAGCTCCCCTCGGCGGAACTGCAGGTAACCATCTTCCTTGCAGTCTCTCTCCGCAAAGCAGTATGGCGACCTCTGGCGGAGACCATAAAGCAGTTGGTTCAAGACCTCACTGATGCGGTTTGCCTCTGGAGATTGCAACACGAACTCCTCGCTTGTGATCGCGTGCAGGGTGACGGTGTGCATGTGGGGGGTGAAAGTCACACGGAGCAGTTCGAGGAAGGACAGCTCCAAGAGGATCTTCTCTTGCTGGTCGATGAAGAAGACGCCGCTCCAGTTGATGGCGACGATGATGGTGTTCTTGGGCAGATCTAGGCCGGTAACCAGGAGCGCCTCGAAGAATTTCGAGAACATAAGCGGGAACGCGTGCATTGCATTGAGGATGATCTCCGCCTTAACTTGAGTCGTTTCATGTCGTTGGATCACGGCTGGGAGTTTTGGAAACGTCTCCATCATTCGCTGTTTAAAGCTCTCTAAGTCACCGCGTGCTTTGATGTACTTCGGGACGTAGTCCTGGAGGGTTGAGTCGATGAGGTTTAGGTTCAAGCTGGCGCCCTGCTCGATGTAGTACATCTGCGCGACGAGTGTTGCGGACTGCTCGTCGTTGGCATATCCATACTCCCCGTGCCTGAAACCGCTGATGATCTGCTGGTAGATGAGATTAGAGGCAGTGGGATCCACATTGGGATCGTGCCACGGGCTAAACATTTCGAAGCGGTAGAGTAGGGTCCAAAGGCTTTGCTCACGCTCCGTGCGGCCTTGCTCCCTTGCATACTGCTCACACTGGCAAACTGCGTCCAGCAGATGTTCACTGTCGTTGCCTAGGGAAAGCACCTTATCGCAGCAGGTGATGAACACCGAGAATCCTTCATGATCGTGGAGTTTCAGCACGCGAGAGACCTCCTCGCACATCTCCCTGGCTGTGGTCGCACTGTCGACGTTCACGTTGATGCTCTGCTTATCCATGATCTGTACGGTCACCTCCAGAGGAGTTTTGGTTTTAACAGCCGCCATCTCCATAGCTGCCGGGGGTTGATTCCGTGGGCCATTCTGTTGTGTGCGGATCAACCTAGCTTCGCAGTAGGCGGCATATCCAGGTGGTCCCGATGTCCGAATGAATGCCCGAAGGTAGTTGAAGAGCGCTTCCGAGGGTGGAAAGCATCCAATGCAGAGTGACAGTAGGATCCAGCCTTTTGCCCTTGAGGATTCGTTCGGGTTGGAACGGAGTTGTTTGATAATTTGGCAAAGAATTTCATCTCTGCAATGAAGACTAACGGGCTCGTGTTCAAGGTTGACTAAGAAACGAAACTTACCTCAGCTCCTTACGGAGAATACCATGACCGATAATAAAATACAACTTGTCAATGTTCTTCTTGCGAGTGTTCGTCCACTCTGTGTACATTTCCATGCCGTCGTTATCATCAACCATTCCACGCTTCAAGTCCTCTAGGAGTTTGTCCTTTCGCCGAAGTGTTTTGCTGATGTACTTCTGGCGTTGGTCTCTAGTCATCATGTCCATTTTCTTCTCCAGCCGCAGAATATCTTGGTACTCCTTGCGATTGGAGAAGTGCTTGCCGACAGTTTGATTGATTGCTAGCATGACCGACTGGGTTTTTGTGGTAGCTTCCAAGGGTGGTTCGGCGATGTCGCCCATGAATCGTTGAATGGTGATCCAAATCGTTTGCGCCGCAATGATATCATCAGGCGTGGGTAGTTGGTAACCAACGTGGAGAGGGCCTTTGAGGCGCTTCCGGCTGAAGTAGTCACTCGTCGATGGCGCAAAGTGGGTGGATGCGTACTTGGGGAAGGCAAAGTCGATGAGGTCTTCCTGGGGCAACAACTTGGAAAGAGAAACGCATCGATGTAACGTTCGTTTGACTTAAGATCTATCTCCTCTCCTACCTGCAGGTTGGTCGTGTCGTATTTGTGAATGAAATCAAACTCGTCGGTGACCAGTCGCATGGCTTCGCTGTCCTCGGTGGCATCGGGGTGCAAAGAAGGTTCTGGCGCTGGTTTCGGTGCTGGTACCTCTCGAATACACTGCAGACGCTGCTGGAAGTTGATTGCAGCTACCTGCTGGTAGTCGCGCTTTCCCTGTGCTTTGAGCGCATGCTCCTCGATCTTTCTATTGAGGATAGCAGCAACGATCCTCCCAAAAGCAGTGTGATTACGAACGTGGTACCCGTGTGCGCGTGTTTGCAGCTTGCGAATGCGCTCTCGCATGATCTTGAAGCTAAAGGTCTGCTGACGAGACACAATGCACGCCTGCAAACGGTGATAACCTCGTTGAATGCGCAGAAAGCGTGCGCGCAAACCACGCGCTCGGAAGTGTTTCTGGAAGACCAAAGCAGCCGCACGCAGTTTCCGGTATCTTCGCCTATAGATCCACCCTTTAATATTGCGCTGCAAGATAAGGATATACCGCGAGAGGATTCGACGGCGTTCATCCTCCAGATAGGTGTTCTCGGCTTCCTTGAGGAACACCTTCGTATTGCCGACTTGGTAATCTTCGCCCTTGAAGAAGTTCGCCTGGCATATCTTCATCGCCACGATGCGCGCATCTTGGCGATGGTCGAGGTTCACCACTAGGAAGCGGAAGCGGTTCACGAAGTGCTGGAAGACGTGGCGGATCGGGTAGCCAGCTTGGCGGATCTTCGCCGTCTCCATCATACCCGAGTATCGAAGTTGACGCACGCACAGTTCACGATCAAACATCTAATAGAATACTACATTATCGAAAGGAATGGTTAATGATTATGGGGACCTACATTAGCTTGCTTCTCCTCGTTGGGTTTAATGCAGCGTATGAAAAACGGTTGGCAATCATTCAAGTTCTTCATAAGCACTTCCAACGAAGATCTGAACTGAGAGGACAAAGTGTAGGACTTGGCTTTCTGCTTAACCTCCTCTGCTCCATCGGTTTTGAAGATTTCCACGAGGAGTGGCTTTGCACTGCTTGCAATGACCTCCTTCAAGTCCAAACTGAAACTGTCCCGGTTCTTCTCGAGGAAGCCACTGCACTGGTAGTGCACGCTGCCTGCAAAATGGCGGATGCCGAAGAACGGTTCAACGTCGAACTTCGGCTTGATGTAGTTGGCATGACTGGCGTGCTGTGCATGCAGTTTGGTCAACATTGACGCATCGGAGCCCTTCGGGAAGCGCGTCTCTTCCTCAACAAGACTCATCACGTTCATCGGCTTCACAGCAAGCAGGTCAAGGATGGTCTGATTGTCAACGAACGGAATCTGTTGCCAATCGATGCCCTCATTCGTGTAGTACTCCTGCTCCATCTTGAAGATGTGCCGGACGAAGAACTGCTGCAGATTCTCGTTGGCGTAGTTGATGCACAGCTGCTCGAAGCTGTTGACGGCGAAGTTCTCGAAGCCGAAGATGTCCAGCACGCCGATGGAGTTGCGCCGCAGATGGCCCGACTGGCAGATGGTGCGGTTGATGTGGTCGACGAGGTGCACAAACAGCCTGCCGTAGATGCCCTTGGCGAAGGCGTCCCGGGAATCGGTCGCCTGCTCGCTGGAGAGATCCTGGGTGACCTTCTCGCCGGAGGCCATGATGCTACGGCGCGTGAGCGCCTTCCCCAGGTCCGTGGAGCGCACCTGGAGGAGGTCGGCGACCTTCTCGAGGACGCGTGCGTTCTCCACCTCGGAGGTGTCGATGTTGCGCACGACGCGCCCGCGGAAACGCACGTTGCCAAGGTGGAGGACCGCGGCGAGCGT
The DNA here is from genome assembly GCA_027580035.1 of Dorylogaster longipes. Taxonomy (NCBI): domain Eukaryota; kingdom Metazoa; phylum Arthropoda; class Insecta; order Coleoptera; family Staphylinidae; genus Dorylogaster; species Dorylogaster longipes. Next base: position 21,445 of record JAODFX010215013.1, read on the forward strand.
CTCGAAGAGCATGCGCATGGCGTCGTCGCCGAAGTTGAGCACCGTGAACGCATTGCGAATTTCGGCGAACTCCTCGCGTTCGTCGCGAGCGTTGCAGACGAGAGTGGCGCCCTGGTTGAGGTAGTGGTAGTGCGCAGCGTCGTCGTCGTCGAGCTCCAGCCGGCGACGCTCCTCCTTGCCGAGGCCGGCGAGCATCGCGTAGAAGATGTGATAGTTGCGCTCGCCGGCGTTCAGCGAGACGATGCGCGACTTCTCCAGCAGGTACTGCTCGATGCGCGCACCCACAATCGCCTCCTTGGCGAAGTGGATGTCGATGTACTTGCCGAAGCGCGAGGAGTTGTCGTTGCGCAGCGTCTTCGCGTTGCCGAACGCCTCCAGAATGGGATTCGCCTGGAGGATCTGCTCCTCGATCCACGAATGCTTGCCACTGACGGCCGCCAGGTATTGGAGGATCAACTTGGTCGATTCCGTCTTACCAGCACCGCTCTCACCGCTGAAGAAAAATACGGATTGTATTAAACACATTGCACACACAATTTCATCGATTTATGATGGTATTCTGTTGGTTTTTCTAAATTACAATTATCCCTAGAAATGTAGACAGCCAGAAGGCAATTTAAATTTAATAAGCATTTACGTTTTTGGATCTGCTCGCCTAGCAGATCCATTCCGGTACATAACCTATAATTTTGAACATCCATGAAGAGTTATCTTGGAATTGGTAAAAGATGTCCCAAATTAAAATAACAAAGAAGCATTAATGGTTTTAGTCGCCGCAGAAGCGTTAGAACGTGATAACGACGCAAAATTTAAATTACAATGACAGAGATTGTAATACAGGAGTTAGAAAACGAAATATGAAAGTAGAAAACCTGTAATATATTCAAGTCTTTGCTTTAAATTCAATGAACTGCATGTAATAATAAACTTTTTACTATATAGTAAGTATATACTGATATATATTTATTTAAACATTTGCCATCAGTTATAGTTTTTTTAATTTTTGCAACCGGTTAATGCACGTAAATGCCTATTGTATATAAAATTCCGTAAATTTATGCTGGTGTTCTCTTGGTTTCCCAAACTACAAATATTCCTAGTACCTAATCTCTAAGCACTCACTAGATCTCACTTTGTGATTCTGAAGACCCAAATACTTTATATTTAGATTTCGGCCAGCTTTTCGCATCTTGTTCTTCTCAGAACCAAATCGATACTACTTTTTATTATCTTTCGATGAATTTTGGGGTTAGATCTGCTTGCCGCAATCAGCTGTTAGGAGCATAGTGTATACCATACATGTATGTTGGGTTGCATACCTTCTACTCATCGGATTTGTGACACACTCGATAGTTTACACACCTGATAACGACACATTGATCCTTGCGGGTTGTGAGCATTCGGTTGAAGCTCGCGTCGCCAATGGCGAAAATGTGCGGTGGCAGCGCGTGCATGGCAGCGCCCTGATAACGCCTTATCAGTGCGTTCGTGTAGATCGGCAGCGTTTCGTAGGGGTTCACCGCGACTAACATCGAGCCCGTGTAGGTCTACGAAATCCAACGTTTAAGCTTCCACGAAAGCAGCAAGAAAGCATCAAACACGTTACGTATATGTTCTTCTGCGAGTAGCGCAACTCCAAATTCCGCAAGATGGCGTACTCCGTCAAATCGCCGAGTGTGATCATATCATCAACGTCCTTCACGCATGTCGCATGCATCAATTTGACAATCTGCTCCTTGGCTACGATCAGCTCGCCGGCATTATCCGTCTTGATTCGGATGCGCTTGGGTTCGATGGCCATAACCTCACCACCCAACGGTATGGAGAATTCGTCGTTGAGAGCAGGCCGAACCCACACATGATCGGACTAGTTACACATTACTACATAGAATCATCTTTTGTGCGTATATTAAATGCCCTTACCACCGAAATGTTGGCAGCCATCTTGTTGTGAATATCACACAA
>JAODFX010215014.1:0-14070 GCA_027580035.1 Dorylogaster longipes
ATTGAAAAATCTACCGGAAAACTCAATTGTAAATTTTTTTCATATGGAATACATGTATATTCTGGGTGTTTTCTATAAAGATACTTTCCAAAAATCATGGACATACCCAATTGTCTTTCATCTGATTCTTCAGATTGTAAAAAGACGCTTGTGATATGGAAATAAGTATTTACGGCCGGAGGGATGACCGTGTGGGAACTGGAGCTAACTTCACTCGTATAAATACAGCTCCCTCCAGCTTCCTCAAGGTCTCAATGTAACTTTGTTGTCCGATAAGTGACGCAGCTACTTTTTTCTTTATTGCAAAGAGAATTTAATTTTGCAACAACAGTGCTTATGTAAATTTTGGAAAACGTGCGTTTTTCATAGGAAAATTGGAAAAACTAACAAATAACACAACCATAAGAAATACATAGGTTATTAACAAACATTTACGTAATTTTGTTATGCGATATTGCATCACAATGCTTATTTTACTACCGAAAAACATGCGTTTTTTTTATAGAAACATCGGAAAAACTAACAAATAACACAACCATAAGAAATACATAGGTCATTAACAGAACTTTACGTAACTTTGTTATGCGATGAGTAGCGCAGCTAATTTTTTCTTCATAGTAAAGAAAATTTAATTTTGCAAGAACAGTGCTTATGTAAATTCGGAAAAACGGGCGTTTTTTTTTCATAGAAAAATCAGGAAAACTAACTAAAAACACAACAATAAGAAATAGGTAAGGTTATTAACAAAAATTTACGTAACTTGTCTATGCGATGAGTGACACAGTTAATTTTTTATTTCGTCGGAAAGAGAATTAAATTTTGCAACAATCAATACTTATTTGAATTTCGAAAAACGTGCATTTATCATTTAATTTTGCAATAAAAAGTGTGCGTTTTTCATAAATTTTGCATTTTGATCACTGTTTAACGCTTCTGCGTCGACTAATATCATTAACATTTCTTTGGTATGTTTATTTGGGGCATCTTTCACCAATTCCAAGATAACTCTTAAATTCGAAGCACAACTTGATTTTATAGGTTATGTTTCTTATGTACCGGAATTGGGCTGCCAAGCGAGCTGATTCAAAATTTGTGGCTCGGATGCATGTATCGCGGAATGGTAGATGTGATCCAATCCAAAAGCAGTCCGTATATACCGGTTCGGAGCGTTCCAAATAACGTAAATAACTACAACCGCAAGGTATGCAACCCTATTAGCACGTGTGCGCTACTCAACGCGTCATGCGTGTCATGTATCATTTAACAAAGTCAATACCTTAAACAAATCGTTATTTTGCAAATCACAATTTGAAGTAACACGCATTATGAATTACCTCATTACATGCTTTTAAATTGAATATGGATAGCAATTCGAGAGCATCGCGTAAAGACTCATTGTCACAGTGCAACTATGCATAAAATCAACAGATAGCGTGTGTGTTTTCACCACTTGTAGGACGTAATTGTTTGCCAACTGCATAATGACGATTTCGACACAAGCGTGCATATCTCGAATGAGACTGGGATTAGGAAACTACGCACCGAGATCTAATCCTTAGCATAATACACGCGTTTTACCGAGAATTTCCGCGACTGTGTGCATGATGACACACAGTTTCCTTGAATCATAATCTCATGCATGGCTGGGAAATTGATCAAACATTGCTTGAATGATTCACGCTCGAACATTTCGAAATGGCGTCGATTGGCATTTGTTTTTTCGCTTCGCCTCTTTCGAACTAAGAAACAAACGAAGTTGTTTGGACATTTGTGAGAGATGCGGCAACCCACCGCACAATTCTTCCGAACACGAACTAACTTTGTGTTTGGGAAAGTTGCAGATTCGAGGCGACTTTGAATGGAAGCGACACTCACTTGTCTCCAGGTGGACCTCTTTGACTTGGCCGGCGGATCGCCAGCCAGAAACGCTACTGCGTCGGCTTTTCCATTCATTGTCTCCTCGTTTTCACCGTTCTTCATCACCTATAGCACATTGGCAACGACGCGCTGGCTTTAAATCACCCACCGATTGGCACGTTATTGGGATGGTACTCTAACCGGTTCGATTCGGTTCCATGCTTGCAGTGAGCGGCGCATAGCGTCCACTTTACACCAAATTGAACATGGTTTGCAAGCACGCGATCACAACTGTGCGCAGCCTGCTTGCGCTCGTCGTTTACATGCGCATGTTGCGATATCGGGCATGATTTACACGCGGCGTTTGAATATTCTGCTTGCGAGAAGCGTACGCGCTCGGCCTTCGGATGAAAATGCGGAATCGGAGCGACGGTTCGCGAAACACTTGCTGCGCTTCTGCCGCTGAGAAAACGCGTCGGTTTCACCTCTCTCCGAGAGGAATGAGATGCGTGGAGATAAGGCAAGGCGCAGCCGCCTTTGCTTCAGTGTCAGAGTCATGATCGTCGATCGATCAATTAATCAAGCGAAATATGTGCCGCGCTGCCTTGCCGGGGCTTGCCTGATAAGATAACCTCCTGTCGATGTTTTTTTCGCATGATTTAGCTTAGCGAACTTCTGGCTATTTGTAGCGCTTACGATTTTCGATAGTTGCAAGTTTAGATTGTTTGGACTATTTCAACGTTTGCAAGATGTGAATCTAGGCAACCAGTCGTGCAACATTTTCATCGAGATGTAACCTGTCATGGATTCAAGCATTGAACTACTTTGTAGTCTCTGGGTTTCAACTGTTTTGGTACAAAAGTCGTTTATCGGTACCAAGAATGTTTTTTTACGTTTTAAGTAATTTATTAGTAGTTGAGCATAAGTACATTTAAGTGGTAATGGGAACTTTTCGATTGAAAAAACTGTAAATTTTTAGTGTATTTAGTATATAAATTATAAGTACATTGAAAATATTAAAAACTCAAGCTGTTGGCTGCAATTTTCCGGCGACATCTTTACAAAAACAAATTTTGTGTTGCTAGATATAATAATAAATATCAAAAATAAAGGATTATCGGTTTTTGATAATCGATAAACGCGGTTTAAAGTTTTACATACGTTTGTTTTTTGTTCATAAATCATACGTGCTTTAAAAAATATATCTACGATAGTTTGCTCGAAATAACTTGAAATCTTGACAGAACATTCCTGAGACGTTAGACTATTAAATAAATTAAACTCAATAGCATGCACTTGGTAGCTCCCATAACACCGCTTATGGCAAATTAGCGACAATATTTGGAATTAAGAAATAAACAAACTGTAAATTTTTAATTCATACAAAATTTGCAAATATGGTTGAACACCCAGTGTCTCAAGTTCATTACACATGCAAATTACTAATACCATTATTGAAATATTGAAGATACATTTTCTCTTTCTAGCTGTTTCGAAATAATAATCTGTATTTGAAAAGCAAAAAAAAGCAGAAATTACTGCCAATGTAGGCAACATATCATACATGTGTCGTTTAACAATAGTGAAAAACTTTTTTGCGGTTTCATCTCAAAGAACCTTTTTGAGTCGATGCCACGACTAAGGCAATGCATATTATCAGAAGAAAATGAAATTTGCGACAATTCTATGGTCGTTTAGCGTCATTTAAGAAAAGCATTTCGCGTCAGCTGTGCTGTTATGACTCACAACTGTCACTTTCACTTGGCAGTTGTATTTTAGCCGTCGTAACCGTTGTAGAAATGAGAGGATAGTAATCGCAATAATCGCGTCGTAGTGGTCAACGTCCATCAACGCACGTTCGGAGCGCCGTCCAACGCGTCTGCGAAGATGTCCTCCGGTCATCGCTACACGTCCGCCACGGGCAACCTCGACGACGACGACGACGTCGACGACGAGACGTTCTTGCGGGGCGCGCAGCGGCCGCCGCAGCCGCCTCCAGCATCGTCGGCGTTCGACGAGCACGTGCAGACATTCCAGGAGCGGCGGCGTGCCATCGAGGAGCGCACCGTCCAGAGCTCGGAGCGCTCCATCGGCCTGCTGCGCGACTCGGAGCAGATCGGCATCGCCACCGCCGAGGAGCTGGCTCGCCAGCGCGAGCAGCTCGAGCGCACCGACAAGCGCCTCGACGAGATCAACCACACGCTGCGCTTCTCGCAGAAGCACATCAACGGCATTCGCAGCGTCTTCAGCAGCCTGAAGAACTACATGTCGGGGCGCAACGACCAACCGCAGCCGAGCGCGACGCCCAAAGTAACTGCCCCACCTCACTTGTCTCCTTCTCGATCAACACTCACTTGCATGCCTCTGCTTCTCGATTGCAGGTAGTTCAATCGCCCAGCATCAATGAAACCCTCAACACATATGATCGATATGATAATCACCCAGCGACCAGGTTGAAAGGACATCCAGCTGATTACTCGGCGAATGCGACGTCGCCGTCGGGCAGTAAACAAATCAGCCAGCGATTGGAAGCCAACCTCAACGAGATGAGCTCCTCGATAAGCAGGCTTAGAGGGCTTGCAACTGATCTCTCCTCCGAGCTGGACACGCAGAACGAACTCGTGGACGTAATAATGTACAAAGCGGACACGGCCGACTTTTCCATTCAGAAGCAGAACAAGGAAATGAATCGTATCTTGGGCAAGAAGTAATGAGATGCCCTTGTAATGCACATGCTTTTCGGCTATTTACATTTGCATGCTGCACATGCTTGTTGGTAAGCAAAGTGATCTTTATAAACAAGGAAGAAAGCAGAGCTGGTATATTTGTGAGACTAGTGCTAAGTTATTTTTGAAATGATTTAAACAGATGTAAAGTTTATCTATGATGTTGAATGTTATTGAACAAAGAAAATGGAGTGCAGCGTGAGAAAAAGTGGGCAATGTTCTCTCTTTTGTGAACAACCAGCTGCAGGAAATGAGTGCGCATGAATCATTCAGTTGGTATTTCATCAGTTTGCATGTTCATGTGATTTGTAATTTTGTTCTCTTTTAAACATGTTTACTCTAGTTACAATTTATTCACTGCCAGCTTGACTGCATCCTTAATCATTCCATTCAAGATTTTGTTTGTTTTTGTAGCTAGTTTGTGTCTATGTGCCTTATGATATGCTCATTGCCACCAAGGATGTAAGCGATAATTGCATATTTCAAGAGCTGCAGTTCAGGGGATAAAATCTCGTAACATAAAATCAATAATCCGTTTATTTTTCACACAGTGTACATCATCTCACATGTTTATGATGAATTATTGAAAAGCCACTTCAAGTGGCTGCTGATTTCACATGGAAGATTACTGTGTCTGCCTCGACTTCAGATATAAGATATGACTGGTATAAAACATGTCTTCGCAATCAAATCGCACTCGCACATTCGCTCGTGAATTAATAATGTCGTTCATTGCACACCATGCACACGCCATTCTCATAAAAGATGAGTAAAATCATATTAATTACATACAATATAGATATAGATTTACAATAAAATGTATTACAATATCATTAGTAATGCAATGCGTTGATACCGTTTGCACTCAAATGATTACTTACAGACACGATTTACAATTGGCAAACGGTACTAAAGTATTTATGGTTAACCGGGTATACGTTAAACGTAAAAAGAAATGCATAATGATACGACACGACCGGCCCGGAATTTCGAACACAAATGCCGTTTGGGGTTCCGCATCAATAACTTTTAACGTGTTCTACATGCTCTATGTTCAGTTTTGACTCGCATATTCATATTGATTGCTTGCCAGTTCAAAAGAAATGTTCAGAACACATGTAGATGACAATATTGGAATTGCTGATTGAGAGCAAACATGAAACACAGCATTGCAAACAATTGCACTTCAGACTGCCTCATGCTCTCTCCTCCTAGGACTTATTTATACAGCTAGCTTCATGTGTACTTACTCTACGCATGCAAAATTATTGTTTTTCCCATTGTGCGCAGCGCGTCATCGGCGAGGGCGCTGTGCTAGCAGCAGTTCTTCCGCTTCGGCTTGCTCGCCTTGCGCAGGTTGACCGTGTCGGGATTGTCGCCCTGCTGGCGCTCCCGCATGTCGAGCTTCTGCTTGAGCACCTCGCGCGTGATGCTCAGGAACATCTCCTCGACGTTGAGGTTGTCCTTCGCCGACGTTTCGAACAGCTCGATCTGCATCGTGCTCGCAAACCGGCGCGCGTCCTCGGTAAGCACGACCTTGCGCTCGGGCTCGTCGTTCTTGTTACCAACTGAAAGCAGCAGCGACAATCAGTAATTCACTCACACAATGCCCTGCATGCAAACCACTGCGTACACACCTAAGACTTTATTGACTATGTCACAGTTCTGCTCAATCTCGTGCAGCCAACGCTTGACGTTCGCGAATGACTCGCCGTTCGTCACGTCGTAGACGACGATCACGCCGTGCGTACCTCTGTAGTACCTGCAGAGCAGAGATCGTAGAGTGATGAGGGGGAATGCACAGTTGCTCATAGTGCATGCTCACGTGCTGGTGATGGTCCGGAAGCGCTCCTGGCCGGCGGTATCCCAGATCTGCAGCTTGACGCGGCAACCGTTCACGTCGACGGTGCGTATCTTGAAGTCTACGCCGATCGTCGTGATGTAGCTGCCGTTGAACGTGTTGTCGGCGAAGCGCAGCAGCAGCGAACTCTTGCCGACGCCTGCGGAACGCAATTGGGTATCATAAAAGGAGCCCTGCACCTTCTGCGTGACCGCCGCCCCTACGTACCGCTATCGCCGATGATCAGCAACTTGAAGAGATGATCATAGTCCTTGGCCATTTTTCAGTGCGAGTGCATTTAAACGACGGTGTGCGGCGCAGCTAAAGGACCGACGGCGACGGCAGCAGCAGCTTTTCCTCGGAGGCACCTAGTGCGAGTGGCCGGGGATGCACTGCTGGGCTGCTGAGTCGGATCAGCGTCGACCTCATCGAGCAAACAGCGTGCAAACAGGCGACTTCTCGGCCAGAGCGGCCCGTTCGCCGCTGGTTGCGCTGTCAGCCGACGATCAGTCGCACTGATCGCGGCCGACAATCAGGATCATAGGGATTGCATGCGTTGCAAACGAGACACGATTGCTGAGGATAATCCACGATCTGTATATGATCCTTTTTATAGGCAACCAATTAAACAATCATTTCTATATACAACCAATTGTGGGATAAACCATGTTGCATAACAGGAATTGCGGAAAGGATTAGTAACCCACTCAACAAAGCTAAATGTATATTAGGAATTATTAGAGGTTTTTGGTAAAGGACAACGGTGTAACAAACACATTTTACGTGTAAGAAATATACAAAGCTTGCAGTATTTTCCTTGATTCCCTCTCATCCTCTTGGAATGGTTTGTGGTATACTTTATAATTGTAGCATATTTTAGGGCCAGATTTTGTTGAACATGTCGGTGATGGTCTCATACAGCATGAAGGTGATGGCGACATCCAGGCACACGCGCCCCAAGCGCGGAACAGTGCCCTTGTAGAAAGCATATATACCCTCATTGACATAAACATTCAGCATGCAGTCCAAGGTGTTCTTGTACTTTGATGCTTCAAGGCCCTGCATGCGGGTCTTCACTACATCCAGTGGAGTGTTTCCCATCACAGAGACAAAGCCTGTAGTGGAATGAAGAGAGAATTAGTAATTGAAGAAGGAAGTATGGTAAAATGTTTTCTAAATATAAAGTTATGTTAAGAGGGTACTGAGTAGTCATGCTTCCCTTGTTAAGCAAGTTCCATGTAGCATTGTGTAGCATTGTAGCATTGTTAGCAGCCAAAGAGCCACTTAACAGCTCCTATTCTACAATGAAATTGTTGTAACATTCTAAATAATGCAGCTGTAGTTTGGAATCTCCAGTACACATTTTTTATCATAAATTCATGACTTTTCGATCTGTTCTTTCACTCACGCTGAAACGAGCAATGAGACATAGATGTGTACATGATTTGGTTATCATCGAATCTCATTTCACATTTTCCTCCAGTACCCTCTTAGGAGCCAAAAATTAAATTTGAAGTTTGGCAGTGAATGTTAACCAAAGGGCAGCAACCATTCGATACATCTGGAATGCTTACCGGCGGTAAAGCCAAATACACCAATCACCGGCTTTGGAATGTGCTTGGTCGGATCGGGGCCGCGATACCAGGCCTTGAGCGACTCCATCACGCCGAAGCGCATCATCTGGTTCGTGCCCTGCTTGAGGATGGTGGCCGTGACACCCTTGTAGACGCCGGAGACGCCATCCGTGCGGAGAATCGTGAGGATACCGTGCACGAAGCCGCGGTACTTTGGCTCAGCGAGGCGCTGGTCGTGGATGAACTTCACCTTGATCGTCTCCATGGGCGTGACGGCAAAGATCGCCTCGCCGATGCCGGCGCACATCCCGCAGAAGGCGCGGTACGCTGGCGCGAGCTCGCCGGTCGGCGACTGCAGCAAGGACTTCACCTGCTCGAAAGTGCCGAACCTGCAGCAGGCAACAAGACGACAGCGTCAGGAGTCGGCTGCTGGTGCGAGAAGGTGTCAGCGTGCGCATACCTTACGGCGCTCTTAGGTATCGAGCCGTAGACGAGGACGCTCAGCCCACGATAGAGGCCCCTCACGCCGTGCTTGTTCACCGTCTTCTTCACGCAGTCGATGATGCCGTCGTACTGCTTGCGGTCGCCCTTTTCGTCCAGCTGCAAGTGTGTCTTGACGTACTCGGTCGGGTACGTGATGCAGATCTCGATGCCGCCCGTGATGCCGCCTAGAACAACAAGAGTGTCGGAACGAGTTTTGGACCACTTCGGCGGCAGCGCAACGTACCTGCCATGACGCCTTTTAGGCCCTTATGGCCACTTGCGGCGGCCGCAGCACCACTGTTGTCCATCATCCATTGTCGATACCGGAATGGGCACACGTTCGCAACCATTCTTCTGCTGTCGTTTCTAAACGATGAAGAGAGAATGCAATAAGGCAATATGATAGCGAAATGCGTTCGACGCGGCAGTGAAGGTGCCACATTGACAGAATGCGTTTTCGTTGTTGTGGGTCTAAACAATTCGTTAATAGGTTTCTTCATTATTCTAATTCAAAATCATTTTCAATTGGTGCAACTTTTCCGCGTGCATTCATAACAATGCTAAATTTCAGGACCTTTCAAATACTTCCTAACGTATTTCAAAGAAGTTATCATACATTCAATAAATTAGTTTTCATTAACTCAGCCAACGCGTCATTCATAGCTTTTGTCTTTTCACTTGTGTTTTGTGCGTTTGTTTTTTATGCTCATTACATTTGCAAAAAAAAAACAACCGGACTATACTATACGCTTTCATCGTAATCAATGCGCGGGCAACAAGATTATGCCTTATATGATGAAATGCAAATAATTCCATTGATAGCACGAGTTAACAAATACACAAGTAATGCAGCCTTGTTTGGGTATTCGCCAGTCATTGCGCAATAATGATGACTTCCAATTGCAGTGCACGTTACGTTTAATTAATAACGCTCTCGACGGCCTTCAAACGTCAACAAACACAACACTAAAGTCCACTATCGCGTTCGTAATCCAAGCGTGATTTGAATGTATTGTAACACGTTTGTTGAAAAGGACAAGCTGTAGTTGTTCTCTGACCTCTTGCTGGCTTCGTTGCTGTGCACTGTTTGAGTGGCTTAAGTGGGTCGCTCCGACCACCTACTTAAGTCAGGTCGCGGCGTGGTAATAGCGCGACGAACGCGATCTATACTGAAACTTGTTTGATTGTCGTCGACGAATCGTACGCAACGTAAACGGTTAAAACTCTTGCCAGCTCTTCACTAGCGTAGCTTGCTAGCGACGAAACTACACCGGTCGTGTTTTACAGCATGCACAAGTCATGCGACGAACCGACACGTGGTTGAATAATTCATTAAAAGCCACATTTCCCATTCCTTCTCGCATCGCACGCATTCAAGTAGAACTATTGCATTTTCTACTCGTATCTACTAAACAAACTGATCAAAGGTTGAAAAGGTAGCAGCAGCGATAGCCACTTACCTTGCTGGAACAGTTCACGATCTTTATGTATAGTTGTTTTTGATGATGTTTCTAAGCTAGGTTTCGTTTGACTTGTTTCGATTTCAAGCAGTTGTTTGCACGTGTGTTCCGAAAATCACGCACTCTTTCTTTTCACTCGACCAGTCTACATTTCCGTTACATAGCCATCGGCCTTCGGCACATATTTATTAAACGCTCCACGACTCACGGACATCTTATCAGTTGGACGTCGGTCGTGGAAGGCGCGATAAGGAATTGTTACGGTAATTTATTGTCGATGAGCTGACGACCTACGTTACATTGCAACGGCGACAACCCTGCCAACCCCCTCGATTGCTACCCTTTTCGAGAGAATCGCGCACATATGTAATCAATAACTTGTGTTTGTTGGGTTGCCGCAATTTAACGTAATGATTCAAATAACAACACCCTCATAATTCTCATCTTTTATATAAAATTAATATTATTCGATCACAATGTGCATCGTGGAAATGAAACTAATTAAATTTTAATTCCATAGAATTACTCGAGCAGATGAATGCTGGCAGTGAACTCTACTCAAATATGCTACCAATCATCATCATCTGAGGCTGACTGAATAACACTAATTGGTGCAGCTGAAACTGGATGGGAAGGTGGACACTTAGGATGCATTGGAACATCAAAGTGCCTCTTCTTTGTGCAGGTCAGTATGTGTTCGTTGTACTTGCTCTTGTCAAGAAACTTGTGCTCTGCAAAGTACGGGCAGGTAAAGTGGTTTGGGTAGTTCTTCATGCATTTCATGATGTGGCGCTGAAGGCGATCGGCAGTCAGAATGTGTTGTGGATTGAATGGACAGCTCACGGCCCGATTCGCTTCTCTAGAAATGTGTGCTTAGCCATTGGTTAGCAAGATACTTGACGAATACCACTTACATGTTGATTGGGTTCATACCGCACAGTCCGCACGAAGTGCGAATGATTTCAGTGCTTGTATATGCTGCAATTGCAAGTTTATTCAAGTTTGAATAAGTTTGAGAAAACGAGCACACCTTCCGGGCGCAGCAATGCATACAATCCTTGCAATACTAAACTTTGTATGATAGTTGCACATTATGTATTGGTATGTAACTCGTTGTTGCCCTCAAGCACAACTGTGAATTAAAGACGTTTGTGCTAATAAGGCTAATAAGTGCTAATAATAAGTAACAAGCGTAATAGGGGTCATTATTTGGTTATTATTCAGGTGGTCAGGTCGATAGTATAATGATGACTATAAAAATTGGGTATAACGATTTAAATTCCTGTGTGTTACGACGTTACATGTGGTTACAATGATGGATGTAACTTACTATGCCTTACTATGATTTATGTAAAACGACAATTGTGAAAGGTGATATTTAGTTGAAATTACTACTTCGATTGTGATAGTGATTCATAAGTGTGATTTATATTATCAATTATAATATAATACGTAGTTTGACCAATGAGGATAACGAATTATTGCAAATAAACACGCGCCTTGTATGATCATTGAATCAAGCTCACTCTAATTAATTGTAAGACGAACGAAACCATGTCAAACTGCTTTCGGTCGTAAAAGTGATTCAAAATCGTTATTAGTAATCACGAAAGAAGTAAAGAGAGGAGTAAAGAATTGTAATGATTCGTGATCCTCTTTGATATAAAAATGCGCTTAAAGCTACCCAATTTCGAAAAAAAATTTAAACACGCGTCACAACTTTCTTTATATTTTCGAAACTAATAAACCGATTGCAATGTTTTATCCTGATTCGAATAGAAGAAAAGCTGCTCTTTAGTGCAACAATACCTTTTTATTTCTAGGTAGATAGGAAATGATGATGAATACAATGATCTTCAGCGAGGGTTGGTGGAGCAAGAACTTTTTGAGATGGGGCTCATACTAGCACAGAAAGCATTTTAAATTTTGCCTGCAATCATGTTTGATGGCTCGTATCTAGCTGAAATTTTATAATTCAAACATTCGCCAAATAAAGAATGATTAAGAATTTCATTTAGAATACATTGATCTTCGGCGAGGGTTCCTCGAGCAAAAGGGGGCCCAACGTTGAATATGCTGTTTGATAATCTTTATGAAATGCACGCAGTTGTTCATTATACAAATAAGTATGTAGTTCCTTTGGTTTTAGGTTAGGTTAGGTTAGGTTAGATAGTTTGCATTCAATGTTTATTTGCCATAAGGCAATATAAACATTAGGACTTTGCAAATAGGTATTTAATCATGGATAAAATTCACCTATAGTTATGCCATGGGATGAATCTTAAATGTAAATCATATTATAGTAGTACTTCGTCTAAGAAAAGTTTGGCTCAAATGGTCTGTACTGTAGCTCCCTTCACGGCTTTGCATCGATCTGCCAAACACCCTGTATATAATTTATTTATTGAATATGGTATTGATAATTAAGCTTGTAGGTTTTAGAAGGTTCACTTGCACGACCCAAATTAAGGATGTTACGAGGTTACGGATTTTAGCACTTAAGCCAACACATAAGGGTGATAAGATATGCAAGGGTTGACTAAATGAAATCCAATTCCATATTATAAAAAGTAAAAATGCATATATTAATGCCGAACAAATACATGTGGGATTATATAATAAAGCTAAAATCTGATGACGACATGCGCAACAGTATGTATATATATGAAACAATAATTCGGTTCGGTTTGCGGTTCCGATAAAACTACGTCCGTAACATCCCTACTGAAAATGGCCACATTCATTAAACCAAGACATTGGCCAATGTTCAATAATCCTTACTGCTGACATAATCGGAAATAATAAATGTCATGTTAGCAGTAAATAAGGCTTTTGGAAGACACAAACTTCTTAGGCTCCACACATGTCACAGCCTTGTGGATTGTCGAGTGAGCATGCCATTGCCCTGAGAATGAGATCCTCTTCCTCGGCGGAGATGTCCGCCATGTCGGCAGCAGCCGGTAGTTTCGGCACGTCCCCGACCTCCTTAACGAGCAGCTTATCCTTGTCGACGGTGAACTGAATGGGACGGGCGGCCGGCTTCGTTCGCAGGTAGTACATTCCGGTCTTAAGACCGCGTCGCCAGCCATGGAAATGCATCGACGTAAGCACGCCGTACGTCGGCTTCTCAATGTGAATGTTGAGGCTCTGCGATTGGTCGATGAAAGCGCCGCGGTCAGCGGCCATATCGATAATTGCTCGTTGCGGAATCTCCCACACCGTCCTGTAGATCTGCTTGAGATCATCTGGGATAGTCGGAATGTTCTGGATGGAACCGCAGTTGGCGATGATCTGGTTCTTCATCACGTCACCCCAGAGGCCGCGCTCGGTGAGGTCCTTAAGGAGGTGATGGTTAACAACCTGAAACTCGCCAGAAAGCACGCGACGCGTGTAGATGTTGGACGTGTAGGGCTCGACAGACTCGTTGTTGCCAAGGATCTGCGCCGTCGAAGCGGTCGGCATCGGCGCGACGAGTAGCGAATTGCGAAGGCCATGAATCGCGATGCGTGCTTTCAGCGCAGCCCAGTCCCAAAGCCCCGTCGGCGTCGTGCCCCAGAGATCGAACTGCAACTCACCACGGCTTGCTGGCGAGCCAGCGTACGACGCATACGATCCGTCGACCGCCGCTAACTCGCAGCTCGCTTCCAAAGCACCGTAGTAAATCGTCTCGAAGATCTGCACGTTGAGGGTGCGTGCGCCAGCGCTGTCAAATGGCATCTTCAGCAGGATAAACGCATCGGCGAGGCCCTGCACACCGATACCGATTGGCCGATGGCGTAGGTTAGACGTACGTGCCTCTGGCACGGGGTAATGGTTCGCGTCGATGATGCGATTGAGGTTACGTGTAACGACGCCGGCGACACGGCGCAGCGCTTCGAAGTCGTAGATGCCGTCCACGGCCTCTACGAACGCGTTGACGGCGATCGATGCCAAGTTGCAGACGGCGATCTCATCCGGCGACGTGTACTCAACGATCTCCGTGCATAAATTGGACGAGCGGATCGTGCCAAGATGGCGGTGGTTCGACTTGCGGTTGCACGCATCCTTATAGAGCATGTACGGCGTGCCGGTTTCGATCTGCGAAACGCAGATTTGCATCCAAAGAGTGCGTGCGTCCACTTGTCGCACGT
>JAODFX010215125.1:0-14066 GCA_027580035.1 Dorylogaster longipes
CTTCTTTAATTCTAATTTGCTTTTATTGTATAGCTCTTCTCCTATTGCTTTGCTTTTTCTTGCCATAACTCCTCACTCATTCTTGAACTATGATATTTTATCTATTTCTTTCCTTTTGTCTATCTATTTGTGAAAGTTGGTATCAGTATAATAATTATCAGTATATAAAAGTTATAGCAGATAGGCTAGAAGCAACAAGTACCAGTGAAGTGAGGCGAACAATATTCAATATGCCTCCGCGCTCGATGAAGTCCATGTGTGCCAGTGTTGCGTGGCCTGCATGGATACTAGGACATCAGCCAACTGCAAAGATAATAGTTGCAAGCTATTCTCAGCGGCTTAGCGAAAAGCATTCGCTCGATACAAGGTGCATAATGCAATCTGATTGGTATAAAGAGCTGTTTCCAGAAGTAGAACTATCCAAAGAGCAAAACACTA
Source organism: Dorylogaster longipes (assembly GCA_027580035.1). Classification (NCBI taxonomy): domain Eukaryota; kingdom Metazoa; phylum Arthropoda; class Insecta; order Coleoptera; family Staphylinidae; genus Dorylogaster; species Dorylogaster longipes. The sequence continues at coordinate 439 of JAODFX010215125.1, forward strand.
AATATAAATTTCAAACAGTACAGAGAGGATACAGAATCGCGACATCTGTTGGCGGAACATTAACCGGTGAAGGGGGAGATTTCATCATTGTGGATGATCCACTCAGTTCCGCCCAAGCTTTGAGTGAAACGTTTAGGAAGCGTGCTACAAACTGGTTTGATCAAACTTTAGTAAGCAGGCTCAATGATAGGAAAAAAGGAGCAATTGTTATTGTGATGCACAGGCTCCACCAGGAAGATTTAACCGGGCATCTTCTTTCCAAGCCAAAAAATATATGGCATCATATTTGTTTACCAATGATAGCTGAAAATAAGGAGGTTTTTTATTCGATCAAAAAGCCGGAACATCCTATTTCTATCATTCAGGTAACTGCGACTAGAAGGTTGTATAACACAACAGCAGCATGTGCTACACCTGCAATGATATTACATTCAAGAGGAGAAGGTCAGTTGCTATACCCCCTTGATGGAGGAAAAGAAGAAATTGAGATGATAAAGGCTGAACTTGGAAGTTACGCTTTTGCTGCTCAATATCAACAAAATCCTCTACCACTTTCAAGTGGTATAATCAAATTAGAGTGGCTGAAGCGCTATAGAAATTTTCCTGATGACCTCTCGCACATAACCCAAAGTTGGGATACTGCAGTTTCAACAAGCGACACGAGCAGCTTTAGCGTCTGCACCACTTGGGCAAAGGTAGGCAATAAATTCTATTTGCTTGATGTATATCGCGCAAAACTCGAATACCCAAAGCTTAAAGAGCAAGCTCTATCCTTAGCTGCAAGATGGGCACCGCATGCAATTTTGATCGAGGCAAAAACAAGTGGTCAGCAATTGATACAAGAGCTAAAGGCAAATAGTGCTCTACCAATTGTCGAAATAATGCCACATGATAACAAGCTCGCTCGATTTCATCAAATTGTTCCGATTATAGAGTCTGGCAAGGTTTTTCTGCCGCACCAAACAGCATGGCTGAATGATTTTGAGTATGAGCTTTTAATGTTCCCAGAAGCTCACCATGACGATCAAGTTGACAGCACCGTGCAATATCTGCAATGGATGAGAAGCTGTACTTCCAAAACCGCAGCTATACGAACGTTGTGATACCAAAAGATACAAGTCCAATGCTGGAGCCTATGCTGGCTGGGATGACAAGGAAAGGAGCACTGGCATGATAAGAGGGCATTTTTTTATCCTGGATCCCAGCGTCACGCACTGGGATGACAGGAGAGAGGCACTGGGATGACAGGAAGGGGCGCTGGGATAGGGGCTACTTGAATGAAAAAAAAGGATGTCATTCCAGCGCGTGACGCTGGAATCCAGAAATTTTATTAAGTTGGTAAAGTAACCGTTTTATGTTAAAATACAACGTTTCTATGAAAACCAGTACTGGCATGACAAGAGAAGGAGTACTGGACTGGCTTTCTTTTTACTGCCTTTGCATTTAGGGAATACCTTGCTCTGCTTCCGTGCTGTACCCATCTCTGTACCCACCATAGCCAAAGGTCTTTGCCTGAAGACCTCTTTCTACCTTTGGATCTTTTAGCGTTTTGCTATAGGAATGTATAGTTAGTACCTGCACAACCGTAAAAAGTGCAATACCTATTAAGCCTAAGGTAGGTCCAACAACTGGGCTTAACGAAGCCATTAACATTATTCTCCTTATTAGGAATATAGAAGAACCAGCAAGCGCTAACCCGGCCACAGACATATTGCTGGTTTTTACTCTAGGTTCTTCATCAAGATTGGGTTTTTCTGTTTCCTTTTTCTTATCTTTTTTACGCTCGTCAATATAAGAATAAAGAGTTGTAAGAAAAGCAATTGCATTGGCAAGAAATAAAATTGCATCTTCTGCCACTTCAAGTGAAGATGCTTCACCTATTGCCATACCTACAATAACTAGTGCTGTTGTTATGGCTTCGATATAGATCAAACACTCACTCACACTAGGAAAATTATGCTCTTTTCTCTCTACTTCTTTCCCATTTTCAATATTCTTCAACTCTCGTTCTTTTTGTGCTATTTTCTTATTATTATGAATTAGATATAGCGTACAAATAAGAGATAAGACTGTAAAAGGTAATATAGTGTGGCTTAGTGCACTACTTATAACACCAAGCAATACCTGATCGCTACATATTTTTTCCAACTCAATAGCCATAAACAATGCAAATGGGACCATTGTGACCAATGATATATATTGCCTATATAACTCTCTTTTTTTTAATTTTAATAGTGCTTGTTCGAGTTTCTTCTTTTTTTCCGCTTCTTCTTCCTTTAGCATTGATAACTTCTGTTCGAGCTCCTTCCTTTTTTTGGTTTCTTCTTCAATTATAGACCAAAAATCTTGAAAAAAATCTTCCATCTCTTTAACTTCCGGTCCTCTAGGAAAGCTATCTGTAGTAAAGTCAGTCATACAAACCTGATCAACTTATGAACTAACATATTATACAGGATTTTAATTACTTAGTCAATTTTATTGAAATCTTAACCATTTGTGTATTAATTGTTTCTCAAGGAATCTGCTTGATACCGGCCATGACGTAATTATAGCCTGACCACATAGTTATAATGGCTGCAATCCAGAGACAAATTGCGCCTATGCGTTGAGCTGTTTCATAATCGCCCAGTATTAGTGTTATGACAGCAACCATCTGCAGAAATGTTTTGATTTTTCCAACTTTGCTAACAGGTAGTCTAACATTTGTAGCTATCAAAAACTCCCGCAAACCAGAGACTAATATCTCTCTACAAATGATTATAACTGATGGCACTATCGTAAAATCATTTATCTTATGCTTGTAAACTAGCATAATTATCGTTGAAACCACTATTAATTTATCAGCAATTGGATCAAATAGCCTGCCAAATTTTGATTGCACTTTCCATGCACGCGCTAAGTAACCATCGAAAAAATCTGTAATGCATGCAAACATAAAGATTGATATTGTTATCAAGTTTGCATATTTGTTTTCTATATAAAAACTTAATATTATTGCTGGTATTGCAAGCGCACGAGAAATTGTCAGTAAATTAGGCAAGTTTTTCTTAAGCATAACTTTAGTGCAGTATGGTAAACTTATACAGAAGTGGAGTACAATTTACAAGTTCCAATTGAACATTTATAAAAAACTCCATATACTTAAAAGCTTGCTAGGTATAAGCTCAAAATATAAGGACATAATGATGAACGACGATTTAGACAGTACGACAAAACGAGAGGCACTTAAGTATCACAATAGAGGGAATAATCCTGGTAAAATATCTATTTTACCAACAAAGCCCTTATCTACTCAATATGACTTATCGCTTGCTTATTCCCCTGGAGTTGCAGCTCCGTGTCTTGCAATAGCTAAAAATCCTGAAGTTGTTTATGATTATACGGCAAAAAGTAATTGTGTTGCTGTCATTTCAAATGGTACTGCAGTGCTTGGGCTTGGCAATATCGGTCCTCTTGCCTCAAAACCTGTTATGGAAGGCAAAGCTGTTTTATTCAAGCGTTTTGCTGATATTGATGCAGTCGATATAGAAGTTGACACAGAAGATATAGAGAATTTCATCAATGCAGTAAGACATCTTGGGCCAAGTTGGGGTGGGATAAATTTGGAGGATATAAGATCTCCTGATTGTTTCATAATAGAAAAACGTCTGAATGAATTAATGGACATTCCAGTATTTCACGATGATCAACATGGAACTGCGGTAGTTGTTGCAGCCGGTATAGAAAATGCTCTTGACATTGCCGGAAAAAAACTAGAGGACGTTAAGATCATAATGAATGGTGCTGGAGCGGCCGGTATTGCATGTTTAGAGATACTGAGGTCCATGGGCGCTAAAAACATAGTGTCGTGTGATAAAAAAGGAGTAATATATAAAGGTAGAAAAGAGGAGATGAACGAGTGGAAGGAAAAACATGCAACTGACACTGAGGAACGTTCTTTACTCGATGCAATAAAAGATGCTGACGTGTTTATTGGGCTGTCTGCAAAAGATGTGTTAAATGAAGAGATGTTAAAGAGTATGGGTAAAGACCCGATTATTTTTGCTCTTGCTAATCCAGACCCAGAAGTAAGGCCTGAGTTCGCAAAATCCGTAAGGCCAGATGCAATAATCGCAACTGGTAGATCAGATTACAACAACCAGGTCAATAACGTAATGGGATTCCCTTATATATTCAGGGGAGCACTTGATGTGCATGCAACAGCAATAAATAACGAAATGAAAATTGCAGCTGCAGGTGCAATAGCAAAGCTTGCACGTGAGCCAGTGCCTGATGAGATATCTGCGGCTTATGGTGGTCGTAAAATGAGCTATGGACGTGAATATATAATACCTACTCCATTTGACACAAGATTAATTTCGATAGTTTCTCCTGCCGTTGCAAAAGCTGCAGTGCACTCAGGTGTTGCCAGAAAGTCAATACAAGATTGGAATAAATATGAAAATCAATTAAAATCTCGTCTTGCGAGTGCTCTCAGTACGCTAAATTTATTATCTTCACAATAATAATTCAATTGCGTATAGTCATTTTGGATTTATAATAAAAGTTTAAAGTAAATAATGTCTATTACAATTCATGAACTGGAAAAAATAATTAAACAATCATTCCCTGATGCTGATATAGAGGTTAATGACCTTGTTGGAGACAATGATCATTATCATTTAAAAATAGTTTCCAAGTGTTTTCTTGGAAAGACAAGAATAGAACAGCATAAGATGGTATATAAGGCCTTGGAAGGTCAGTCCATACATGCATTACAATTGAAAACTAGTGCTTAAAATTGAGGTAAATTTATGAGCAATTTTGAACAAATAAAAAAAGATGTAACGGAAAATGATGTGGTGTTATACATGAAAGGTACCTATGATTTTCCTCAGTGCGGATTTTCCGGGCTCGTCGTGTCAATTTTGAAAAAATTGAGCGTGAAATTTAAGTGTGTTAACGTATTAGAAAATGATGAAATACGTCAGTCTATAAAAAAGTTTTCTGATTGGCCAACAATTCCGCAATTGTATGTAAGAGGGGAGTTTATTGGTGGCTGTGATATCACTCGCGAGATGTATGAAAAAGGCGAGCTGCAAAGCCTGCTAAAAGAAAAAAAGATCATTGCAGAGTAAGGCTATAAAGTATGAAAAGCAATAATTTAATTTCATCTTATGCTAGAGCGTTGTTTGATGTTTCAAAAAGCAAGCTGGACACTATAAGAAAAGAAGTAGAGTTATTATTGGCTTTTTTTAAAAGTCAACGTGGTATTTTTATATACCTATCCAATCCTATGATTTCTCTTGCACGCAAAAAAGAAGCAATACTTTCTATAAATGGAGACTTGAATGAGAACTTAGTGAAGTTTATTATGGTCGTATTTGCAAATAGACGTTCTAGTTTATTAATTTCTATATTAGAGAAGTTCATAAATCTTGTGAGAGAACACGAAAATGAGTTGGAAATCACTATAGAATCAGCAGAGGTTTTAAAGGAGTCTGATATAAAAATAATTACTGAATCTTTAAGCTTTCTTGGTAAAATAATAAAAGTAAATAATGTAATTGACCCTGCTGTAATAGGTGGTTTTATGGTGAAGTATGGTTTTAATTTGATCGATGCTTCAATGAAAGGCTGCTTAGACAGATTGGTTAATTTGAGTAAAATGGAAATATTGAAAATAGGAAATTATACATGAAAAACAATATAAATGCTTCTGAGATAGTAAATATAATACGGGAAAAGGTTGAGGCGTTTGATAATCCTATAAAGCGAGAAAACATAGGTGAAGTGATTTCAGTAACCGATGGTATTGCATTGGTTTACGGACTTGAAAAAGCAAAATTTGGTGAGAAGGTATTTTTTGCAAGTGGTATAGAAGGAATAGTTCTCGATTTGGATCATGATACAGCCGGAATAGTGGTGCTTGGCAGTGATCGTGACATAAAAGAAGGGGATATTGTAAGATGCAGTGGAGATGTTGTACAGGTGCCTGTAGGACATGAATTGTCGGGAAGAGTTATAAATGCACTAGGCCATCCTATAGACAACGGTGGGGAGATTAGAGCCAAAAACAAAATGGACATAGAATCTAAAGCGCCAGGCATTATTGAACGTAAATCCGTGCATGAACCTCTACAGACGGGAATTAAGATGATAGATTTGCTAATTCCAATAGGTAGAGGACAACGTGAGTTAATTATTGGTGATAGACAAATCGGGAAAACTACTATTGCGCTTGATAGTATCATCAATCAGAAGAAGATTAACGATGAAGCAGATGAAAGTCAAAAAGTTTACTGTATTTATGTTGCTATCGGACAAAAAATTTCAACAGTGGCGAAAGTGGTGAATAAGCTAAAAGAAAGTGGAGCATTAGAGTACACAACTGTAGTTGTAGCTAGTGCATCTGATTGCGCACCTATGCAATTTTTAGCACCTTATGCTGGTTGCACTATTGGAGAATTTTTCCGCGATAATGGAATGCATTGCTTAGTGGTATATGATGATTTATCTAAGCACGCTGTGGCATATAGGCAAATGTCTTTACTGCTGAGACGTCCTCCTGGCCGTGAAGCTTATCCTGGGGATATATTCTATGTACATTCTCGTCTACTTGAGAGAGCTGCGAAAATGTCTGATGAAAAAGGGCAGGGGTCTTTGACTGCTTTGCCAATTATTGAAACTCAGGCCGGTGATGTGTCTGCATATGTTCCAACTAATGTAATTTCAATTACCGATGGACAAATTTTTCTTGAATCTGAATTATTTCACAAAGGATTTCGCCCTGCGGTAAATATAGGTTTATCAGTTTCGCGTGTTGGTTCTGCTGCACAATTAAAGTCTGTGAAAAAAGTTGCTGGTTCTATAAAGCTGAGTTTAGCTCAATATAGAGAATTGGAAGACTTTGCAAAATTTGGTTCTGATCTTGATGCTAGTGTTCAATTGTCCTTAGATAAGGGTAAATATCTTGTTGAGCTATTAAAGCAAAAACAGCATTCACCTATGCCAATAGAAGAACAGGTGGTGCTGATGTACATCTTTTCTAATCTATATGATCAGTTAAGTAAGATACAAATAAGCGACATCAATAAATTTGAATACGATCTTATTAATTATCTTCATAATGCATATCCTGAAGTTTTAAAAGAGTTGTCAAACAGCATGAATGATGGTATAAAAAACGATATTTTTAATATTGTGAGCAATTTTATTGCTCAATTTAATTACGTTTAGGTGGTGGTTATGACTTCATCTGTTATTAAGAAGTTCCCTATAACAAGGGAAGGTTTTGAATATATGCAAGCTGAGCTTGAGAAATTAAGGGAAGAAAAACCTTCTGTTATACAAGCCATTTCTGATGCCCGTGACCAAGGTGATTTATCTGAAAATGCAGAATATCATGCGGCACGAGAAAGGTTGGGTTTTATTGAAGGCCGTATAATAGAGCTAGAAAATAAGCTTTCATATGCAGAAGTAATAGAAGTGGAAAATTTGTCTGGCGATTCAGTACTATTTGGTACAACTGTGACGTTAAGCATGTTGAATGATGACGATAGTGAAGTAGAATATATTTATAAAATTGTAGGTGAGTACGAAGCTGATGTTTCAAAACAGTTGATATCTACTAGCTCACCTTTGGGTAGTGCTTTAATTGGCAAAAAAATTGGTGAATATGTGGAAGTGGTAGTGCCAAGCGGAGAGAAATTGTATAAAATAGTTAAGATTGAATTTAAATAAATTATGGTACAATCTACTCACGCGTCAGTTAATCTATCTTGTATTTCTTCTGTGGAAGATATATTAGAAGATGCTCGATCTGGTAAGTTATTTATTTTAGTTGATGACGAAAATAGAGAAAATGAAGGTGATTTGATTGTCTTGGCTGAAAAGCTAGAGCCAAAACACGTAGCTTTTATGGTTAGGTATGGCACTGGTATCGTATTTTTAGCTATGACAAAACTCCATATGAATAGGCTAGGCCTTGAGTTTATGAGAAGAAGTAATGTAGATGAGAAGCTCACTCCTCACACTGCATTTACTACATCAATTGATGCACGCTACGGTATTACAACAGGTGTTTCTGCTAATGACAGAACACGTACGATACTTACTGCTATTGATGAAAAGAGTACTAAGGATGATATTATTACTCCTGGGCATGTTTTTCCTATTATTGCAAACGATAGCGGGGTTTTAGCACGCAACGGTCATACTGAAGCAGGTGTTGAAATAGCAAAGTTAGTTGGCCTTAATCACGCAGTTGTAGGGTGTGAATTAGTGAACGATGATGGCTCTATGATGCGTTTATCTCAGCTACTTAAATTTGCTGAACAACATAAGATTAAGTTAACTACCATCGACAAACTTATTAGCTACGTTAGAAAGTTAAGCTAGCGTTTATAAATTCGTATAATTTAAGTGTTAAAATGTAAAATTCCTAAAAATTGTATAAATACGGAATTTCCATGTTTAAAATTGCCAAGTTTTTTGCCTTATTGATCTTTTTTGCGTATTGCAATAACGCTTGCTCTGTTAGTATTATGAGAGACAGTGAGGTAGAAGCAACGGTGAAAGAACTTGCACAACCCTTATTTTCTGCTGCAGGTATTGATGGTGAACGGGTAAAAGTTTTCGTAATTAATGATAATTCAATAAATGCTTTTGTAATTGATAATAATAACATTTTCATTCATTTAGGGCTTTTGCAATATTCAACTGAACCTGACGTTTTACTCGGCATATTAGCACATGAGATCGCTCATATATCTGCTGGTCATGTATTGCAGATGAGTGGTGCTATGGGTTATTTCCAATCGATAGCGATGATTAGCTATATGGTAGGGTTGGTTTCCACTATTATCATTAATCCCCAGGTTGCCAGTGCAATTTTGCTAAGTGGTGTAGCACTCAGCTCAAGGTTGTTTTTTAACTATTCTCAAGAGCAAGAAAGTGTAGCAGATAGTTATGCTTTGAGGTATCTCGACGAATCTGGTTACGATAATTCAGGTATGAGAGAGATTTTTGGCTACTTTAAAAGTATTGAGCATGAGAGTACTGAAGGATACTTCCGCACTCATCCACTCAGTAATAAGCGCATACTTGCCGTGCAGAATTATAGGATTAAAAACGATGTACAGCCGATTCTCGCCGATAAATTACTAAAGTTTAAGTGTGTGGTTACAAAGCTCGATTCTTTCTTTTCTCCTATCCATGTATTATCCAATAAATATGAAGGCAGTTCTGAATATGTGAATGCTATAGTTCACTATAGGCAAGGAAAGGTGGAAGAAGCCATTACTATAATTGATTCATTAACTCAAAAGTCGCGTAATGATCCATACCTATATGAACTAAAAGCGGAAATGCTGTACAAAGCTGGAAATTTAAGTGAAGCAATAAAAATGTATGAGGAATCACTTAAGTATTTGTCTGAAAAAGACAGCTATCTAGTGAAACTTGCATTATCCCATGCTTTATTATTGCATGGCGATGTAAAGAAGGCAATTTTTTACCTGGAGCAGATTATAAGTGTAGAGCCAAATAACGCTTTTGTCTGGAAGTATTTAAGCATTGCATACAAACGTAATGCTGATAAGGCAATGCATTATTTTGCTTTAGCGAAAAAAGCTTGCATTGAAGGTCACTTAAAACAATTTGTGAAATATGCTGAGCTGGCTGTTAGAACTTTACCAAAGGACAGCCCTTACCTGTTGCAAATTGAAGACATGAAGCACTTCAACGAATAGCACCTTATACGCTATTTATTCCCACACTGACTCAACATAATTCTTGCATCATCGCTTATATTAGGCATGACTTTCATTATAATCGTCTTAGCACCAAAAAATACACCACAAAACATGCCTAGAGCAAAGAGAGCTGGCCAAGGCATTCTGCCAAATATTGCAAGTAAGGATGCACCAATGATTACTACAGTCATAAGTGGACCACCTATCCCCCAGATATACCCAATAATATTGCATATTACTTCAGTTGTGTTGTCCATGTTACTAGTACCAGAAGCAAATGATGGATAACCTGAGAAAAAAAGTACCACGTATAAAGTATTAAAAAATTTCCTTATTATAGAGCCCATTTTCTTGCCTTTAATAATAAACTAGTGCAATAAACATAATTTTAGTTTACATATATTTATTTTACAGTAAAATTTATAGCTTGTCCATAGATAAGCTGTCACTACATAAATAAACCACCATTAATATTCAGAACATGACCTGTAACATATTTTGCTTCATCACTTGCTAAAAACAGGACTCCTGCTGCTACTTCTTCTACTGTACCCATTCTTTTCATTGGAATATTATCTAATATTTTTCTCTTTTGCTCTTCAGCTAAAGCTTCAGTCATTTTAGTATCTATAAATCCAGGAGCAATACAATTCACCGTTATATTACGACTTGCAACTTCTTTTGCTATAGATTTACTCATGGCTATTATTCCAGCTTTTGATGCTGCGTAATTTGTTTGCCCAGCATTTCCTGTTAATCCTATTATTGAGGAAATATTTATGATCCTTCCCCAATTATTCTTAATTAGCTTTCTGCATGCTTCTCTATTGAGCTTGAATGTGGAGCTTAAGTTAATATCAATCACTTTTTGCCATGCTTCATCTGTCATTCTTAACAATAAACCATCTTGTGTAATACCTGCATTGCATACTAGCCCGTCAAAACCTGCCATCAACTCACTTGCTTTGTTTATTAGCTGGCTTACTTCCTCAGCATTGAATAAGTTGCAAGGAAGTATATGTACATTTTTTTCATGTTGGTTAGCAATTTCTTCGAGGGCCTCTCTTTTTGTACCAGAAATGCATAAAGTTGCTCCAGCTTTGTGCATAACCTTTACAATTGCTTGACCTATCCCACCTGAGGCACCAGTAACCAAAAATTTTTTGCCTTCTAATTGAAACATAATGACTTCATTTTTCTGATTACTAACAGAACATTATCTAATTGGCAACAGGTTTTTTACATGACGTTTGATAATAAACCTATTGCATAACCTAAGATGGTGCATATCAGGAACCTTTTTCTGTCATGCTAATATTTGGATCCCAAAAACGATGCCAGTGTTCCGATACTGGCATCCAGGAGAAAAAGTGCCCTCTTATCATTCCAGTAGTCCTTCTATTGTCATCCCAGTGCTCGACACTGGGATCCAGGAATTTTGGGGATTAAAAAGTAATGTACCCTCTTTATAAAAGACTGGCATCAAGTGCTGGAATGACATCTCTAAAATATCAGTGTCTGTTCAGCTAAGTGGTTTTTCTTTTTTGAGCTGTGCAATTTCAGCTTTAGAAAGACCGGTGGATCCAGCTATTATGTGAAAGATACGCCGGCTTTGAGTAGGTTTTTTTTGCTACTTTGGTCTTCTTGATTTTCTACCTTCTTCTCTAGCGGTATCAAGTCGGTATGCAATTCTTTTTTGAGCAGATCCATTAGCCTTTCTTCGTACGCGCTACCAAATCTTTTTCACTCTAATGTGCTTGTCTAACGCATTGTAAGCTAGCTTTGTTACTGGAGATTTTTCCTCTATATCTTTCATCTGTAATATCTTCTGGTGCTTAAAGAAAAAGTACCAGCGCTCTACTATGTTTGTTAATTGTTCAACCTTGCCTTTTTTGAACTTTAGTAATTCAATAAAGATAAATTGAACCCTTTCAAGTAATGTACATTAGTTTTTGTCTCTGTATATTGTGGGTTGACAACTTCTTCTGGAAACAGAATGTTATTAGAAATAGCAATAAAGTTTTTAAATCAACATACTCGCTACTCCTTCCTGCCTATTTTAGTATATATAGTATTTCTAAATTAAATGATAAACTTTAGTAATAGCATTACTAACCAAAAGCTGTAGGTCTTCATGTTGAAATATTCTAGGCCTGAGCCAGCTTTTAATCGTATGTCAGCAATGCTCAATTGGATTCAAATCAGGTGAATATGTTGAAGATACAGCAAATAGAAACCAGCACATTCTATTAATTCTTTTGTTTCATAGTACTTTCTAAAGTAAATGATAAAGGTATGATTATTGTTTTGTGGAATGAAGGAAATGGCATACAGCATAGATTTGCTGGAGAAAGTAGTATCTTTGATTGAAAAAGGAAAGTCAAAAGATGAGGTTGCAGATCTTTTAGAAGTAGGAATAGCGATGCGTTATACAGGTGGATGAGAAAGAAAGCTACAGGCGAAAGCATAAAACCTGGGAAAATGGTTGTTTTATACGAAAAATAGGCCAGGAAATGCTCGCAGAGTACGTTAAAAAACACCCAGATCACATACTAATGGAGATGAAACAAAATCTTGGTTTTGGATAAGTTAAATTTGGTATAGGCTGAAGCAGCTAAAAATTACTTTTAAAAAAAGTCACTCTTTACCCAGAGCAGAGTGATGAAGATAGGCAGAAATTTACCGAAAAATCGCCAAGATAGACAATTCTAGTATCATATATATAGATGAAGCAGGAGTTGATAATAGGCCATACCGGGAATATGGAAGAGCACCAAAGGGAGAGAAAATTTATACAGATATTCCAGGTAAAAAACGCCAGATAATCAGTATGATTGGTAGATGGATTAGAAAAAAGTTCATTACACCTCTGACCTTTACTGGTGCTTGTGACAAATAAGTATTTAATACGTGGTTAGAGCAAATATTACTGCCTAAACTACCTCTTGCTACTACCATAATTATGGATAATGCAGCATTTCATAAGACCACTAAAACAAAAGATTTGATAAAATGTGCTGGTTGCCATTTGCTGTATCTACCAACATATCCACCTGATTTGCATCCAATTGAGCATTGCCGGCATACGATTAAAAGCTGGCTCAGGCCTAAAATATTTCAACATGAAGACCTACAGCTTTTGGTTGGTAATGCTATTACTGAAGTTTATCATTTAATTTGGAAATACTATAAAAGATCTGCAACCTCATCTTTTGACTTCCCTTTTTCAATCAAAGACACTGCTTTCTCCAGCAAATCTACGCTGTATTCCATTTCCTTCATTCCACAAAACAATAATCATAGCTTTATCATTTACTTTAGAAAGTACTATAAATTTACAATTATCAATATTATAATGTTGATTAGTTAATTTATTGTTAAATTAGTATAGTCTATAATTAGAATAATAGATATTGTTTGTATTATAGTACAAACATTGTAGGCAATTTGTGCAATGAGCAGTGTCATTCCAGCACTTAACGCCAGTCTTTCCATAATCGCAACGTCGTATTTTAGCATAACTTTTATACTTGCCAATTTACCTGGATGCCAGTATCTGGGTACTGGCATAATACCATTTATTGTAAAGTTTAAACTACAGCAGAACTTACTTTGATGTGAAATTACTTGCATAAGATTTTGGTAGTCTCTTAATATCTTTTGGTATTGCAATTATATATTTAGCGTTGCGTTTTTTTGCATAGAATACTGCTTTTTCAAGGGAGTCGAACTTTAATACGATCTGTTTTTTGGGATCTTTTGAGCCAAACCACCCCATCAAAGGTTCAATGTAATAAGACTCAGGTTCAGTTTTTAAGTACCAAAAACGTGTGTTACCTAAACCAGATTGTGTTGCAGTTTTTGTTGGTTTGTAAATCTTAAAAACCACTTTAT